>SJYQ01001737.1:1094278-1114388 GCA_006410935.1 Redunca redunca | reverse complement strand
AGCATTGTAATTTAAAAGGGCTCTATTTCATTTATAATTTGATTTTTACTGCTTTTCATATACTTTAAAATTTCATTCTCATTTTTAAAAAAAGATTCACAAATCTTATTTTTTTAATATAAGTAAGCCATTGTGTTTAATACTTCCATTTGGAGCAGCCACATGTCATCTTTGGGAGCAGACTCCCCAGGAGCAGCCTTTGGTAAAATTATTTTAGTTCATATAGTTCATGTGTACATGAGTCAAGGAAATACTAGCAAAAGGGAAGGAAGCCAATGAGTTGCTTCTCAGGACAACTGGAGCTCAGTTCTATGGGGGACTAAGAAAACAACACAGAACATGACAAAGATTTACTCTAACTGAAGGCTGAGAAAGGGTGTTATTCAGCAGTTCCGTGGATGAGGAATTGCCTCCCCCAAGCTTCTGCAGGTAAAGAATCTACCTGCAGTGCGGGAGATGGAGGTTCACTCCCTGGGTTGAGAAGACCCCTGGAGAAGGAAATGGCAATCCACTCCAATATTCTCAACCTGGAGAAATCCATGGCCAGAGGAGCCTGGCAGGCTACAGTCCAAAGGGTTGCAAAGAATCAAACATGACTTAGCACACACACATGGATGAGGACGGAATCTGGGGATAGATAGTAACTCTCCAGTAGATCTGACTGTCTCCAACATGCTGAGCATGCTCTTTTAGCCAGAATAACACCCAGGAAAAAACATAAATGGTTACTGTAGGCAGCTTTTGGGGTAGCTAGTCTGATGCCAAGAGGATTTGGGCAGCACTGTGTCCACTCAAGTCCACTCCTTAGGTTCACTAAGACTATGGTTAAATCTGCTCTCTTCTGCCTCTGATGTTTTCAAGATACTGGTCAGCTGCACGTTCAGTAGGACTCCCTGCACTTGGTTCCAAGGCCATGCTTTATATTTTTTACTCCCCTCTTCTACCAGCCTCTAGCATCTAGATTCCTCTCCTACTCAGATGAGTGATCGTACTATTCCTATTGGCTGCTTTTCTGGCAGGGTAAAACAGACCCCGACTCCATGTGGAGTCTGAAGCTGCAGTCATTTAGCACTAAGCAGATGGTAGTTGCTTAAATGACTCAGTGCATTCCACCTCCATGAATCCTCTGAATATGAGACATGCTTGCCCAGGTCCCCCATCATAATAAAGAAGCACCCCTGCAAGAATGGTGATTCCTTTCTTTTCCTGAGGATCTTTACTTCCTCATTACTAGCAACACTTTTTGTTTAGCAAGTGTTCTCTTGGGTAGCTTTTCCAATAGTGCTGCACACCAAATAGCAAGCGTGTGATAAAAGCAAATTTATAAATCTGTATTTGAGTATAAGGGTGTTAACTGAATAAACGTTTAGAACATTATATGAGAGAAATGATAGATTCTGCCTCAAAATGTATGGTGTGCTGCTGCTGCTGCTAAATTGCTTCAGTTGTGTCTGACTCTGTGTGACCCCATAGATGGCAGCCCACCAAGCTCCTCGATCCCTGGGATTCTCCAGGCAAGAACACTGAAGTGGCTTGCCATTGCCTTCTCCAAAATATATGGTGTAAAGTCTATAATAGGAAAAAATGTATACATTAGAAGAACATGAATGCTGTTATTAGAGTGACAAAGATTTTAATGACATAAAAATAAGGAAATAATTGAATGTAGAAATTTGCAAATTTTCAAATATTATAAGTAGGATTATACGTGAAATAAAGGCACACTGCTGACTAAAATTAAAATTAAAAGGCACACTGCAACCATAGTAGATGTGACTTCCTTTTATCCAGACTCTCATATCCTCTTCATAAATCTATCCCATGATTGCAGTCTGAGGAGTGGCTCACATCTAACACAGTCACGACTGAATCCACCCTATTGCTCATTCACTGGAGCCCAGATAGTTCTTAACCTTAAGGATGAGTCTATCCACTTATCTTCTGAGTCTACCGGTTGTTTCCTTTTAATTTCCTGTTCAGACTACATTTTCTGGTCCAGTATCTTAAAAATTCCTTAGTACCTACAAGCTTTTTGATATCGTTCCCTTTTCCTTGCTTCTTTTAAACTAAAAATAATAGTGTTCTCTTTCTACTTTCCATCTAACTATATTCATCAGTTACCATCTAGGATGGAAGAAAAAGGCAGGAGTTTTACAGACAGTCTATCATCTCAAACCATGTCTCCACTGGACATTTGCTATTTTATATTGAACCTGTTACCTAATTTTCCACACCTCAACTCCCTGATTCATAAAATGAAAATAATAGGATAAAACTACTAATAAGCAGTAAGTGAATAAATTCCAGCCAGGGACTTAGAACAATTTCTAGCGAAAGCAGGAGCTTAAACTATATTCTCTTTTACTGTCTATTGAGTCCTGTCTTATCACATTGCGCGAAGCCATTCTTTAGTCTAATGATCACCCCTTCCGTGATCTGGATCTATTTCCTGTCCCAGAGACCTCTGTAAATTATTCTCCCTTTCCTCTATTATCTTCCCTGTCTCTCTTAATATTTCCTCATCAGAATTTAAATTCCTTCATTATAAATCTCCTTCTTGTACTAAAGAAAAACCTTCTGCGAATCACTTCACCTTCCAGTTTCCATTTGCTATTTCCAATCCATTCACCAGACATCAACATGCATGTGTTTACTCTCTACCTTTCTAAAACCCATTGCCATGTTGATTTCTAGCCAACTACTCCATTAAAGTTGTTCAGACCATCATCAGCTTCTCTTAACAGATAAAGTTGTTCTAAGTTTTAGCGAACCCTTGCTATAGTCCTGGCCCGTTTGTGGTCCCTGGCATAATGCAGTGAAAGTGCACTTAGTTAAACTGGGCATATTTAGAAGGATACCAAACACAGTTCAGAGAAAACAGCTTTCTCAAAAGTTTGCTTCAGTACTACTCCCCCAAGTTACCATAACAACATCTACCCCATAATTATCTCTGAC
The DNA here is from genome assembly GCA_006410935.1 of Redunca redunca. Lineage (NCBI taxonomy): Eukaryota > Metazoa > Chordata > Mammalia > Artiodactyla > Bovidae > Redunca > Redunca redunca. Next base: position 1,111,433 of record SJYQ01001737.1, on the reverse strand, counting down.
ATAGGGATTAACTACCTAGTCTGGCTGTACCTTTGGGCACATGGTTTGGAGAGATAAGAGGCAATCTGGCACATTCTTTGGCAGTAATAAACTCCAGTCATATCTGGTAATTTTATTTCCTCCCAAAGCTTCTGGTGTGTTATGATAGGAGTCAGTAGTAGTAACATTCCTGGATATGATGCAGGTTATATTGTATACAAACAAATTTCAAAAGTCATCAAAACCATCAGTTATATGGAATAGTATTTGCATACTTGCAGGGGAAAAAAAACTCAGCAATAGATTCCAAAGAAAAACAAGAAAATTCAGATAATAGCAAATACTTATCTAGCACATGGACCACTTTAACAATTCTATCAGATCAGAAGAATTTGTTCCTTCAACTAGATTCATTTCTGGATAGCAAGATGTCTAAAGATCTATTTATCCTTCTTCAAAGCAACCTCTACAGATTCAGAGATCTTGATTTTATTTTTTCTGTCAATGCTGATTTTTTTATCTCATGGAAACACTTTCTTCCTTTGGCTTTGACACCGCTCTTCCTTAATTTACCTCCACCTCTACTGTTGCTCTTAGAATCCTTTGCTTCTATTTTTGTGACTGTATCTGGAATGCTGGGTTTTCTTAAATTTAAAAAAATTTTTTTCATTTGGCCAATTTCTCTTCTCATAGTATCCCTATGGGTTTGCATCATGCTCGAAATTTGTTGACCTTAGTATGTGCTCAAAAATGTACTTCTACCATCCACATATTTTTCCTGACCTTCAGACCTACCCATACAATTGCTCAATGAACAGGAACCTCGTAGGGTTTAACTGATTCTACATGCCCTCATCATCCCTTCCTCTCCTGTTCTTTGTCTATTTCCATCTTAGTGATTGTGCTTAGTCATCATTTACTCTATGCTTTGATTTGTTTATATATTTTACTTAAAAGGGAACTGTGCATGTGTGCTCAGTTGTGTCTGACTTTTTGCGACTCCATGGAATGTAACCCACCAGGATTCTTTGTCCATGAGATTTTCCAGGGAAGAATATGAGAGTGAGTTGCCATTTCCTTCTGCAGTCTTAGTGTTCCGATGGTCACAAATGGGGGCACCATTCCAGACTTCTCTCCTTCTTTCACCCATAAATTCAACCTTTGACATAATATTTTATGTTACCAAATTTATATCTATAATCCCACATGGTCTGTGCTGTGTTTCCATCTTAGCTTGCTTATTTCTGCTCAGAGTACTCCCAACAATTTCTGTACTGAAATTCCTTTAAATGTGACCACCTTAAACTCATCCTTGTCAGGTCTGCTGCTGCTGCTGCTAAGTCGCTTCAGTCATGCCTGACTCTGTGCGACCCCATAGATGGCAGCCCATCAGGCTCCCCCGTCCCTGGGATTCTCCAGGCAAGAACACTGGAGTGTCAGGTCAGTCACCCACAAATTCCTTTAAAAATCCATACATAATATATTCAAATTCCACACCTAAAATTCTTTAATGAATTCTTGTACTATTCAGGTGAGCGTTTAAAATCTTTAGTATATGAAAGACAGGTCTCCTGTCGTTGTTCCTTTGAACTTTATACTTCAAACTGAACATTTTTCCAGCCATGTCATTTTTTTTTTCCCACTTAAATCCCTTGGGGTCCTTGCCACTTATTTAAAATGTCTGACTGGAACCTTCATTTCGGCCAAAGTCCTTCCTTCAAGTTCATTTAGGCACTAACACATCAAAAAAGATTTTTCAGAAACTCCCAGTGTTATTTAGAAAATGGTATGGTATCCTTCTCATAGAGGGGCATTATGTATATCTTGTGAATTTCCTCATAGCTCAGTCAGTAAAGAGTCTGCCTGCAATGGAGGAGACCTGAGTTTGATTCCTGGGTCAGTAAGATCTCTGGAGAAGGAAAGGGGAACACACTCCAGTATTCTTGCCTTGAGAATCCTATGGACAAAGGAACCTAGCAGGCTACAGTCATGGGTTCACAAGAGCTGGACTCAACTTAGTGACTCAACCACATGTATATATTTCACTTACTAAAAACATTGCAATTTTATTTTTATTATATTAAATATTTACTATAACATACCAGTAACATATTATACTAAACAAATATTTAACATTAGAATACATTTAAGCATGATAGAGCAAAAGTAACCCAGAAAAATATTTGGCACATAGGAGGCATCCAATAGATATTTTCTGAGTATGTAACTGAAAAGAAGCTTCAAATCATGGATTAATTCTGGATCCGTAGTTATCTATATGATAAGATCAACACTTTATATTCCTTTCCTTACATTTTAGGAAATGAGCCTTTCATGCTTGTTTCAGAATAAAGTATTTTCAGTTCAGCTTAGTCACTCAGTCGTGTCCGACTCTGCAGCCCCATGGACTGGAGCACACCAGGCTTCCCTGTCCATCACCAACTCCCAGAGCTTTCTCAGACTCATGTCTATTGAGCTGGTGATCCCATCCAACCATCTCATCCTCTGCTGTCCCCTTCTCCTCCTGCCTTCCATCTTTCCCAGCATCAGGGTCTTTTCCAATGAGTCAGTTCTTCACATCAGGTGGCCAAAGTATTGGAGCTTCCGCATCAATCCTTCCAAAGAAATCCCAGGGTTGATCTCCTTCAGAATGGACTGGTTGGATCTCCTTGCACTCCAAGGCACTCTCAAGAGTCTTCTCCAACACCACAGCTCAAAAGCATCAATACTTCGGCACTGTTTTCTTTATACTCCAACTCTCATATCCATATATAACTACTGGAAAAACCATAGCTTTGACGAGATGAAACTTTGTCAGCAAAGTAATGTCTCTGCTTTTTAATACGCTGTCTAGGTTGGTCATAGCTTTTCTTCCAAGGAGCAAGCGTCTTTTTATTTCATGGCTGCAGTTCCCATCTTCACTGATTTTGGATCCCAAGAAAAGACAGCCTGTCACTGTTTCCACTGTTTCTCCATCTCTTTGCCATGAAGTGATGGGACCAGATTCCATGATCTTAGTTTTGTGTATATTGAATTTTAAGCCAACTTTTTCACTCTCCTTTCAATTTCTTCCAGAGACGCTTTAGTTCCTTTTTGCTTTCTGTCATAAGGGTTTTGTCATCTGTGTATCTGAGGTTATTGATATTTCTCCCGGCAATCTTGATTCCAGCTTGTGCTTCATCCAGCCCAATATTTATTTATTTTTGCATGTCCATCCAGTTGTCTCAGCACCACTTGCTGAAGTGTTACCTTTACTCCACTGTATTGTTTTGACTCTTTGATCAAAGATCAGTTGACTATGTGGATCTACTTCTGGGCTTTCTATGTGTTCCATTGTTCTCTATGTCCTTTCACTAGTACCACCATGTCTTGAAAAGGGAAACGCTATAGTAAGTCTTAAACTTGGATACTTTTGTCCTCTGGTTCTGTTCTTTTAATATTGTCTTAACAGTTCTGGGTCTTTGCTGCTCCAAACTTTAGAAATACCTTGTCGATATCCATAAAATGACTTGCTGGGATTTTGATTTGGATTGAATCAAATCTATAGTGCAAGTTGGAAAGAACTGAAATCTTGACAATTTTGAGTATTCCTATCCAGGCACATGAAACACACCCTCGTTTATTTAGTTCTTTGATTTTGTTCATCAGAGTTTGTAGTTTTCCTCACATGGATCTTGAACATATTGTTAGACTTATTCCCAAGTATTTGTGTGTCTGTGTGGGGTGTGGTCAATAAAAGTCTGTGCTTTAATTTCAAATTCTACTTGTTCATTGCTGGTATATAGGAAAGCAATTGACTTATAAAGAACCTTGTGTCATGCAACCCTGCCTTAATTGTAAAGTTCCAGGAATGTTTTTATCTATCACTTCAATTTTCTAAATAGCTAAACATGTTATCTGCAAACAAAGATAATTTTACTTTTTTTCCTTCCCAATTTAGACACATTTATTTTTCTCATTATATTAACTAGATTTTGTGTATGTTGTTTCAGTTGTATTCAGCTCTTTGTGATTCTATGGATTGTAGTCTGCCCACAGGGATCCTTGGTCCCTGGGATTCTCCAGGCAAGAATACTGGAGTGGGTTGCCATGCCTTTCACCAGGGGATCTCCCCAACCCAGGGATCAAACCAGCATCTCTTCTGTCTCCTGCATTGGCAGGCAGATTCTTTATTGTTAGCACCACCTGGGAAGCTCATATTAACTAGAACTTCCAGTATATTGAAAAGAAGTATTGAAAGGGAACATCATTGACTTATATTTTAGTTGAAAAGTATTGAGTCTCACACCATTAAATGTAATGTTAGCTATAGGTTTTGTTGAGTATTTTTCATGTTAAGTTTCTCTCTGTTTTTAGTATACTGAGTTTTCATGGTGAATGTGTGTTGAATTTTGTCAAAGTGCTTTTTCAGGATCTACTGAGTTACCATGTGATATTTCTTTGCATGTTGATGTGATATATTAATTAGTTTCAGATATTTAAACAACTTTTCACACTTTTAGCATTTAGCTCCAAACCACAGCAATAAAGCAAATATCATAATGCCAGGTCTCATGAGTTTCCTGGTGTCTTAGTGCATGTAATTCTTATGTTTACATGATATTATAGTATATCAAGTGCAATTGTATTATGTTAAAAAAGCAATATACATACCTTAATTTACAATATACTAATCATATTCTGAACCTTTGGTGAGTCATAATATTAAAGCTCAACATTCAGAAAACAAAGATCATGGCATCCGGTCCCATCACTTCATGGGAAATAGATGGGGAAATGGTAGAAACAGTGTCAGACTTTCTTTTTTGGGGCTCCAAAATCACTGCAGATGGTGACTGCAGCCATGAAATTAAAAGACGCTTACTCCTTGGAAGAAAAGTTATGACCAACCTAGATAGCATATTCAAAAGCGGAGACATTACTTTGCCGACTAAGGTCCATCTAGTCAAGGCTATGGTTTTTCCTGTGGTCATGTATGGATGTGAGAGTTGGACTGTGAAGAAGGTTAAGCACCGAATAATTGATGCGTTTGACCTGTGGTGTTGGAGAAGACTCTTGAGAGTCCTTTGGACTGCAAGGAGAACCAACCAGTCCATTCTGAAGGAGATCAGCTCTGGGATTTCTTTGGAAGGAATGATGCTGAAGCTGAAACTCCAGTACTTTGGACACCTGATGCGAAGAGTTGAGTCATTGGAAAAGACTCTGATGCTGGGAGGGATTGGGGGCAGGAGGAGAAGGGGATGACCCAGGATGAGATGGCTGGATGGCATCACTGACTCAATGGACGTGAGTCTGAGTGAACTCCGGGAGTTGGTGATGGACAGGGAGGCCTGGCGTGCTGCGATTCGTGGGGTCACAAAGAGTCAGACACAACTGAGCGACTGAAATGAACTGAACTGAACTGTTGAATCAGGTTTGCTAGTATTTTATTGAGGATCTTTGCAATTATGTTCATCTACATTCTTCTGTAGCTTTTCTGGTTTTGCTTTTTGGGTAATTTTGGTTTCATAGAATGAGTTAGGAAGTATTTTATCTGTTTCCATAATCTAAAGGATAATGTAGAGAATTGTAATAATTCCTTCCTAAAATGTTGAACTCGATGCTTTCTGTTTCTGAAGGATAGTAGTTATTCAACTTCTTTAATTAGTATAAGCCTATCAGATGGGTAAATCTAGTTTTAATAAAGGCCAAACACAAAGAAATTTCAGAGGAGTGATGTTCTTTTCAGGAGCCCAGTTAATTTTTAAAGATGAAGGCTTGATTTTTTTTAAGAGACCACATGTTGAACAGTAAAACAAATGTCAGTAAATTTAAATATCTCCACTAAAGAGTTAGTCTGTCCCCATTTTTCTTTGGAAGGAAGCCACTATGCATAGTCCACATATATGTGGGGATTTATGCACTAAGTCCTGAAGGGTGGAGTACCTACAGATATCATTTGGAATTCTTCTGCACAGGATATTTGCCCACTAATTATTTAGTTGCTTGTTTATATTGGCATGGATCCATGGATACTAATTTATACTTTAAGGTAGAGTCTGACAATTCTATAGTTTCCTGCTCAAATGCTTTCAGCTTTGGCCATTGGGAATCTTTCATTTGGCTCTGCTGTACGTTTGACATACGTCATTCATTTTCCTTAATTGTTCATTTCATTATACACGCACAGCAGCATCAATGTTGTTAACATGAACTCCTATAGGAAACAACTTTAACAGGTAGAGTAGAGGCTTTATGTGTGTCCCTTTGCCGTTGCAACCCACTCCAGTTACTCTTGCCTAGAAAATTCCATGGCTGGAGGAAGCTGGTGGGCCACAGTCCATGGGGTCACCGAGAATTGGGCACAACTGAGCAACTTCACTTTCACTTATTTTCACTTTGCTGTTAGTTTTCAAGACTTCATTCACTTCAATTGTTATTTGGGTCATCAACATTTTTGTACCTCCTTTTCAGTGAGGTTGTTCACACATTCAGTGAAATTCTTTGTTGTCAGGGTCTTCTGTTATCCTGGGATTTCAGTGCTGTCATGCCTTTTTTTTTTTTTTATATGCCATAAGATTCACTCTTTCTGCAATAGGTTTTGACACATGTATATTGTCATGTATTCACCATTACAGTATCACACAAAGTAGTTACATTATTCTAAAATTTCTTGTTTCATGTATTCAACCTTCCCTCCAATGATTGCTAAAAACTATTGATTTGATGACTTCTCCATAATTTTGCCTTTTTTAAAATAGCGTTTACATTGAAGTATACAGTATGTAACATTTTCAGAGTAGTTTCTTTCACTTAGCAATATGTGTTTAAGGTGTATTCATATTTTCATTGCTTTATAGCTCATCTCAGTAACGTCACTCTTGCACTTGCTGCCTTTTAAATAGTGTATTTAAGACCATTGACATTTCTTATGATTGTTTAGTTGAACTGATGCCTTCCAAGTTTGGAACAGTTTTCTATTTGTTGTATTTTTTCCCTCTTTATCCACCTCTTTTCACACTACGATTTTCACTGACTCTTTTATTGAATTCCATTGTATCGTCTCAGTTCATCAATTATACGGTTTAAACTTTTTGTGTGATTTCCCTGGAGTTCACAAAAGAGATTTTTAACTACTCTGTTTATCTTCAAATATCACTATTCTGCTTCACATGTGGTACAGATAATAGAATATAAAACTCCCAAGTCTGTCTCCTTACCCATGTGACATACAGTAACTTACCCATGTGACATACAGTAATTGACTTCAGTTACCCATGTTTATAATCACCTATTCCATTGTTGTACTTTTGCTCATACCTTTAGATCATTGAAAGATATGAAAACACGTATTTTACTTTCATTCCCTCTGCCTTTCTCTTTACACTTCTTTGTGTAAATCCAAGTTCTGAACTGTATAATTCACCTTTGCCCTAAACAATTTGTTTAATATTTCTTTCAGAAATATGTGTTTCTGGAAATGAATTCTCTCATTTCTTGTTTAAAAGAGTTGTATTTCTCTTCATGTCTGAGTAGCATTCTTCTTGAAGTAGAATTATAGGTTCGCGTGTGTTGTTTCATTCAAAATTATAAATATTTCCCCTAGTATTCAAACTTCCTTGTATAGTTTGTAGCAAAAAGTCTAGTCTACTGTGGTTGTTCCTGTCTCTCTCTAAAAATGCTATTATTTTAATCCAGATTATTTTATAATTTTTCTTTTCCTTCACCTTGAATACAATGTATCTACTGTTACTTATTTGGTGTTTATCTTGCTTATTGTCCTCTGTGCTTTCTGATGCCGTGGCATGGTATCTGCCATTTTTGAAAGTTTTGAATCATTATTTCTTCATTTTTTTCTGTTCCATTATTCCAACAACACAGATTTGCTTTTATATTTTCCTTCATGTTCTTTTCAACTCTTTTTCCTCTTTGTGTTTTCATTCATGGTTGGTCGTTAATATTTCCTATAGTCACTTATGCCAGAGGCTTTTGATTCTTCTGGTTTCTTTGCTTTGTCTCTCCTCTTGACTTTGCACTTTTATAAATATTCCTCCTTAGTTGTGTATCACAAGTTTATATCTTTAAACCATTATTGTTGTACTCTATATGGTGCTGGTAAAGTTGGAGGGGTGAATTCAAATATTAGATATGCTTCTGATTTGTTTCTTAGAACTGAGATATTCACAAATATTTCTCTAATTGTATAGCTCTTAACCCTAGTCCCTTCTCCTTTCTCTGGCTACAGTTATTCCAATATATATTTTTAAAATATAAGACTCCTGATGACTATAATTTTTTCTCCTTAGATGATAAAGGAAGGCTAGAGGAGGGTAGGAGAGAAAGGTAAAGCCATTTTTCCTGGAGGGAGAACTTTTGTTATAAAGAGAACAGTGGCTATATTTCATGATGATTCCTTTTCCTTTGCTTCTTGCAGAAGTATGCTGCTACTGCTGCTGCTAAGTCGCTTCAGTCGTGTCTGACTCCATGTGACCCCATAGACAGCAGCCCACCAGGCTCCCCTGTCCCTGGGATTCTCCAGGCAAGAATTCTAGAGTGGGTTGCCATTTCCTTCTCCAATTGCAGAAGTATGAGAGGGTCTTTCTTGTATCTTCACTGTAAGAAATGGTAGATTTCTGTTGAAGGTAGGCCCCCAGAAATGCTGGGTCTCATACAGGTCCCATAGGTCTCATATGTTGTCCCCAGGAATTTCTCACTCATCTGATAATCCACACACCACATCCAACAGTTCCTCACTGTTACTGTCTACATGTCCAAACAGTGTAGGGCTGGAGTCTTCTACTCTGGATAAACTAACTTCAGTTGTGTCTGTCTGTCTAAACTTCAGTGTGGCAGTTTGCAAACCTGTTCTCTGATGGGTTCAAGAAAGTCATTATTTTTAGTTTGTTCAGTTTCTCTTTTGAGGATAAGAATAATGCCTTCCAAGTTCTTTACATGTCATAGCTGAAACTGTAAGTCCCAACAATGAAAAATCTTACTTAAAATGTATATGACAACTTAAAACCCACTTAAGAGAAAAAGAGAGACTCTTTTGTACTTTTCAAAGTATTTGCCATTTTGCATCCACTTAATGTTTCCCCAAATTCCAGCCTTCTAGTGTTGTTACCCTTCAAATTCTGGCTTCTTTCTAGATACTATTTTCATTATATTTGGATCTGTATAGTTTGATCATGACATACCTAAGCTTGGTTTATTTTTAATTTACCCTTACTAGTCCTCAGTTTACTGAGTTTACTGAAAGAAGAATTTACTTCTTTCTATAGTTTTAGAAGTTTTTCAGGCATTTTTCCCAAATACCTTTTTAGACACTCTCGCTAATTCATAGTTATTTGTTCATTTCTTTTGGAGTACCTGATGGTGATATTTCTATTCTGCCATTAAGCCCATCTATTTTAAAATCAAAAATTATAACAATTTTCATTCCATAAATTTTAAAAAAATTTTTTTTCACTGAGATTTCCTATCATCTTTTCTGTCATTTCAAGTTTATTTTTCTTTTTTTGCTTCCAGGCACAAGCATATAGGAGCTGCTTTGAAATCTTTTTCTGACAAAACATCTAAGTAACCAATTATCAGTGTATGTTGAATTTTTGTTTCCTTGAATAGGTTAAAATGTCATTTTCAAATTATTATTATTATTTTTTTACTTACTAAGCCCTTCTAGATTATATCCTGCATATAGTCTGTAATGCTCTTTAGACTCAGATTTCTATCGCAGTCATCAGGAGTATGTTAGTGTTTTTATTTTAGCAGAGAATCAGTCTTGTTAAACTCAAGTTTAAAGCTCTCTCATCTTTTTGGGCAGTGGTGTGAATCTTATTTTAGTGACCTATTTTAAATGACGCTCTGGGTCACCTCCATGCATATATAGTTTAGGGGCTGATTGAGAATTTCAAAATTGATCATAGGAATTTGAATACCTTTCTCTGACTCTCTCCCCTCTGGGATTTTCTCACTTCTCTAGACTACCTGGGCTCTTTTCCTTGGTTCCTCTGGCCAGGAGGGTGGTGGACTTCCCACCGTTGAATCTTCTGTTTAGGTTGAAGCTGAGGTTTGCTTGGGGGAAAGTGGGGAATGGGGGAAGCACACAAAGAGAAAAAATTGGAAAATATGGCTGGTGGACAGTTCTCCATGGGTCTTTGACATTTTGTCATGGTTTTCAAACAGTTATGATAGGCACTTTGGTAAATAAAAGTAGAAGGTATTCATTTAAATTTGGATTTCAAGTAAACAGTATTTTTAGGGTAAGTATATCACACATATTGTGGAGACATGTTTATACTAAAAGAAGTCATTGCTTATTGGAAAATTAAAATTGAACTAGGTATCCCTCATTTAATCTAAAATCCTACAAGAAGAGGCACTGACAGATTTTATTTCAAACTATCCTTTCAAGAATGTTTGTATAGCAAACAGGCTTGGAGTTGGAAGATAGCCTCTCAGTCTGGAACAGAAGCAAATATCCAATATAATGGTGATAATGTCACCCTCTGAATTAAAGGATAGTTTTGCTTGCAGCCTACTATGAGAGTCATGTTCTCTAAGCGCAGCTCTGCAGCAAACTTACTATGCATGCATTGTCCGCCTCTCTCCTCTACACTGTCTTTTATTGTCCTGTGCTGCTTTTTTCTTTTGACCAGAATTTATACTTGTTATCATTGGATAGGATTAACTTTAGTTTCTGTACACGTTTGTGTCAGAAATAGAATTCCTCCTTTGAAAATGTGGCCATATATTTTACAATAATTGAAGCAGAAGTAGATAATATGCAGATTATTTGAACAAAACTATTAACCAATTGGAATAATAGGATAATATACCCACCCACTAATGAGTATTCATATTTTTCAATTGCACATGGAACTGTCACTGAAGTAGAACATGCCATGAAGAAAGCCTTGGTAACTCTATATGGATTGAAATCATACCCATATTATCTGACCATAACACACACAACAAAACATCAATAAAAAAAATAAATGGAAAAAAATTGGAATGTTTTAAAAAATTAAGCAACAATAAGTGAATTTAATTTGTAATAGTTTACAAAGCTCTCTCTTCATAAATTTTCTAATTAACTTTTACTGAAATGTACTTAAATTATAGATTTCTCCATTTTAACTATTCTGCTAGAGTCACTTCCTTTTAAAAAACTGTTTTGAAAATTCCTCAGTCACCAGTACAACACAGCATAGGAGTGGAAGCCAAATTTCGTTGTTAGACTAAGCACATCTTAAGTTATTTTGTCAAATGGCTATAAATATTTCTAGAAGTTTATTGTCAAATTTAGCCCTTATCTTGTTGGAGACTGGTAAGTCTCTGGATACATTCCTTACCTACTCTATGCAGCATTGTTTCAGGACATATTGGTTTCATAATATTTATTCACAATAATAATTGTGCTATGCAAGCCAGATCTATTGAAGAGAAATATCTGGAGGTAGCTCAGGTGGCTAGATTTTTCAAAATTCCCCACTGATGCACGCCAAAGCTAACAATTCTTTTCTAGAAAAATGCTTTAAGCAGAGTCAAGCATTAAAATGTATTTTTCACTTAACTATGCACACAAAGTTGATTAATTTGGCTTCAAGGAGTAGAGGTTATTATTTGTTGTTGCTGTTTGTTGTTCAGTCACTAAGTCATGTTTGGCTCTTTGCCACCTTATGGACTGCAGCACACCAGGCTTCCCTGTCCCTCCCTGTCTCCTGGAGATTGCTCAACTTTATGTTCATCGAGTCAATGATGCCATCCAATCATTTCATTCTCTGTTGCCTCCTTCACCTCCTGCCCTCAATCTTTCCCAGCATCAGGGTCTCTTCCAGTGAATCAGTTCTTTGCATCAGGAGGCCAAAATATTAGAGCTTCAGCATCAGCCCTTCCAATGAATATTCAGGGTTGATTTCCTTTAGGACTGACTGGTTTGATCTTGCAGTCCAAAGGACTCTCAAGAGGTTATTATTAAAGGAATTTAAATATATATTTATAAGTAACTGAAGAAAAAATGGGGAAAAAAAACCAGTAACAGTGGGAAATCACCTAAGATATTAGATGTAGTCTGCATCTGTGAGGCTGAGTTTGAATGTTGTTCTCCAAGTCTCCAAGCTGATTATATTTTACCTGCTCTGCATTTCAATTAATTCTTTTTCTAAAATAGTGACAAAACTTGTGAGAGTACTACAAAGCCTCTAATACTCTGAGAACTTTCCTTCTTTCTCGGTATCTGATCCTAAGCTGATTTTACCCTCCAGGGCTTCTTTCCACTTAGTGAGATTATGTTATTAACACATGACCCACTGCACTTCTATTTAGGGAAAGCATCTATTTTTAGGGTCTTTTTACTGGGATATTTTTAAATATTTTATGGCAAGGCTACCACAAGAGAAATTTATTCAGAAACATTTTAGAGACCTGAAAATCTTGCCTAGTGCAGTCTGTGAGGATGAAAAGAGAAAAGTGTACCTTAATAGGTGTTTGGCATATATTCAGAGAAACCATCCCAAACAGGCTTGTGTTTGTGTGAATCTAGAAATTTTCTGCGAAATGGCATTTTCTCCACTATCTATTACAAAGACACAAAAACTAAAAGAAATAATAGTTTCAAATATTATTAGTAACCTTGTCTTTCCTATTGCATTTGAGATTGTTGGAAGTATGTCTTTCCCTCATTGCTGAAATCAGTTTGCTGAACTCTGGACTGTTTACTTGAATATGAAGAATGTATCTTTCATGTTTTTCTGATTAGCGGTTAGTTTGCTGCAGATATTATAGATTTTTATTAAGCCAAGTGTGCTTAATTCATGCTGTGCTAAATGAAGTAGGTGGCGGCCATTCAATTTAGCCAATTAGCAGCAAGAGTCATTTAGGAAAACGCTGAAGGACCAAGGACTCCTCATTACATTTTATTTACAACAAGGGCAGGAGAGGGAAAGATCATGATACACCCCACTGCATAAATTTCGAACATCCAGAATGCTTTATATCTCATGCTCACGTGTTGGCTTGTACAGGGAATATAGTGGGTTTAAATTAGTGTAAAATTATATGTGTTCTGAGTTGAAATTAAGTTTATGTGTACATATTCTTTGGGGGTTGTAAATCCTTATAGGAGACTTAATTATTAATAGTACATTTGGCCAAATGTATTTGTCACTGAATAGTTAGTGATCATAGAAGTAATACATTCTCTTTAATCATTCATTTTGTATTCAGTCATTTAATAAAAATGTATGGAATAGTTAGTCTTTCTTAAGCCACAAAACAAATAAACTATAAATACACATTGCCTAACTCCCAGAGATGCCAACAGTCCAGAGAGTTGTAACACTGCAAGAAATTTGTAGGCAACTCTTTCTTACACTAGGTTTCAAAAATGGCAAAAATATAATTAGCATCTGGTAACAGATATATGGCCAAAAATCATATTTAAATAGAATGATTTTAGAAAGTTGCCAGACTGGGAACAGATAGATACTTTAGGGAGGAATTCATTCCATTTCCTATGTTGCTTTTGTGGAAGACTTAGAATGATGCTCCTCTTTGTAACCTAACTCACTTCTCCCCAGGTCTGGGGTTGTAATTTAAGGAACTGATGAATTTGCTGATAGGAACTGGACTTGGGTTGCTCAGTTTTACCCTTTTGGTGACAGTTGCCTAAAGAAAATTAATAAGCTTCTCTTCTCCACACTGACAGTTCCTGTAGAGTTCAAATGCTGCTCCATCATATTTTCAGCATTCTCACAACAAGGTGACTCACTTGTCTCTCAATTATTCCTGAAATCCAAGCAGGGAAAAGGTTGGGAGACTTATTGAGTTCCCATTAAGTTCCCTAAAGACTGTCCCTCATTGTGTCTAACACATCAGGTCTACTTCCTGGCCCCCTCTTCCCCAGTGAGACCAGGTTAATAAATTGGCTCTTGTTCAGCAATTGCAGACCGAGGCCACGTGTGAAAGAGCAGGCTTCTATTCTCACGTCTCGAGAGAGAATAGCATGAATCATCTCCAGTCCATGAATGAAATGGGGGCGGGGGGACAACCTCACTCTATACAGTTCTTTTCCTCCCTTTTCTCCATCCTGCAGCTGCTGATACTCTTTCTTATTGTTTAGGCCAAGCACCAAGAGTTGAATCCCGGTGAGTGAGTGAAAATTTGATGTGCTTTCTTGTATTGTTGAAATTTCTCAAGACTAAACATTTCTGATATAAGAGCTAATGAGATGAACCATAATCATTCTTTTGTTGTTGTTGTTCTAATTTTATCTCATAGATACAATCCACATTTTTTAAAATGCTATACTGAGGTATGAAGATGTGTTAAAGAATGTTTTTAGGAAATCTTCAGTGGGTCAGTTCAGTCGCTCAGTCATGTCTGACTCTTTGTGACCCTGTGGACTGCAGCACGCTAGGCTTCCCTGTTATCACCAACTCTGGGAGTTTACTCAAACTCCTATCTGTTGAGTCAGTGATGCCATCCAATCATCTCATCCTCTGTCATCCCTTTCTCATGCCTTCAATCTTTCCTAGCATCAGGGTCTTTTCAAATGAGTCTGTTCTTTGCATCAGGTGGCCAAAGTATTGGAGTATCAGCTTCAGCATCAGTCCTTCCAATGAACAGCCATGACTGATCTCCTTTAGGATAGACTGGTTGGATCTCCTTGCAGTCCAAGATATACTCAAGAGTCTTCTCAAACACCACAGTTCAAAAGCATTGATTCTTCAGCGTTCAGCTTTCTTTATAGTCTAACTCTCACATCCATACATGACTACTGGAAAAACTATAGCCTTGACTAGACAAATGTTTGTTGGCAAAGTAATGTCTGTGCTTTTTAATATGCTGTCTAGGTTGATCATAGCTTTTCTTCCAAGGAGCGAGCATCTTTTAATTCATGGCTGCAGTCACCATCTGCAGTGATTTTGGAGCCCAAAAATATAAAGTCTCCAATTGTTTCCACTGTTTCCCCATCTATTTGACATGAAGTGATGGGAACGGATACCATGATCTTACTTTTCTGGATGCTCAGTTTTAAGCCAACTTTTTCACTCTCCTCTTTCACTTTCATAAAGATGCTCTTTAGTTCTTCTTTTTCTGCCATAAGGATGGTGTCATCTGCATATCTGAGATTATTGAAATTTCTCCCGGCAATCTTGCTTCCAGCTTGTACTTCATTTCAGCCTGGCATTTGGCTTGATGTGCTCTGCATATAAGTTAAATAAGCAGGGTGACAAGATACAGTCTTGACATACTCCTTTCCCTATTTGGAACTAGTCTGTTATTCCATGTCCAGTTCGAGCTGTTGCTTCCTGACCTGCATACAGATTTCTCAGGAGGCAGGTCAGGTGAATGTCATTCCCATCTCTTTAAGAATTTTTCACAGTTTATTGTGATCCACACAGTCAAAGGCTTTGGCATAGTCAATGAAGCAGAAATAGATATTTTTCTGGATCTCTCTTGTTTTTTTGATGATCCAACAGATGTTGACATTTTGATCTCTGGTTTTTGCCTTTTCTAAATCCAGCTTAAACATCTGGAAGTTCATGGTTCATGTACTGCTTAATCCTTTCTTAGGGAATTTTGAGCATTACTTTGCTAGTGTGTGAGAGATGAGTGCAAGTATGTGGCAGTTTGACCTTTTCCTGTCCTGTGGCCACTGCTGAGTTTTCCAGATTTGCTGGCATATTCAGTGCAGCACTTTCACAGCATCATCTTTTAGGATTTGAAAGAGCTCAACTGGAATTGTACTTGCATTGTTCATAGTGATGCTTCCTAAGGCCCACTTGATTTGGCATTCCAGGATGTCTGGCTGTAGGTGAGTGATCACACCATCATGATGATCTGGATCATAAAAATCTTTTTTGTATAATTCTTCTGTGTGTTCTTGCCACCTCTTCTTAATATTTTCTGCTTCTGTTAGGTCCATACCATTTCTGTCCTTTATTGTGCCCATCTTTGCATGAAATGTTCCTTTGGTATGTCTCATTTTCTTGAAGAGACCTCAAGTCTTTCCCATTCTATTATTTTCCTCTATTTCTTTGCTTAAGTATGCAATGAAGTATTGTCAATTATACACACTATGCCCCACAGCAAATCTCGAGAACTTAATTATCCTGCAAAAGTGAAGCTTTGTACCCTTTATTATCACCTGCAAATTTACAAAGAGCTGCCCTAGTCTGTCTGGGCGCAGAGAGACTGTATACCACAGATTGATTATCTGTGTGTGTGCTCAGTCATGTTCAGCTCTTTGCATCCATGGCCTGTAGCACACCAGGTTCTTCTGTCCATGGAATTTTTCAGGCAAGTGGGTTGAGAATTTCCTGGAGTGGGTTGCCATTTCCTCCTCCAGAGGCTCTTCTCAACCCAGGGACCAAACCCATGTCTCCTGCATCTCCCACATTGCAGGTGTATTCTTTACCACTGAGCCACCTATGATTAGCTTATAAACAATAGGAACGTATTTCTCACAGGTAGGGAAGCTGGAAACCCTAGATCAAACTGCCAGCATGGTTGGATGAGGACCCTCTTCCATGACATAGGCTGCCTGTGTCCTCTCATGGAGGAAGGGACTATAGAACCCAGTCGGGTCTCGTTTATAAGAACATAACCCCATGGATCCCATGAGTCTTCACCCTCATGACCAAGCACTCTACCAAGGCCCCACTTGCTAATACCACCACACTGGGTACTATATTTTCAGCATGAATTTTGAGGGAACCCAAATGTTCAGATCAGAGCAACAGTGGAATCTATTATTCAAATTATCATAAAAGTCTTTCTAAATTAACTATTTGGACCACAATAATACAGTCTTCTCTATGCATTTACATAGCACTTTGTGGCTTTTAACTTTAGGACAACCTTTACAATTATGTATGGTTTGATACGAAACCAAGCTACAAAGAAGTTATTTGATCCAAGCCTACAGTGAATTCTGGTTTTGTGGTATTTTTTTCATAATATTGTACTAAGTTCTTTGTGTCAGATACCTATGGTGTTGTTTTTCAAATCTTAATTTTCTTTTGAAATGTAAAATACGATAATGCAATGAGTTCTTCATGTTACTTATGAAATTTTTGCTATTTACAATATTCTTAGGGAATAGCTTTAAAGTCTCAGGCTATAATTCTGGATTTTAAAATTACAATTTCATGAACAGTAACAA
Organism: Redunca redunca; assembly: GCA_006410935.1. NCBI lineage: Eukaryota > Metazoa > Chordata > Mammalia > Artiodactyla > Bovidae > Redunca > Redunca redunca. The sequence continues at coordinate 1,094,305 of SJYQ01001737.1, read as the reverse complement.
TTATAAAACAACAGCTATTCTAGTAAA
>SJYQ01001737.1:1054430-1092448 GCA_006410935.1 Redunca redunca | reverse complement strand
TGGGCGGGGGAGGGAGGTGGGATGGGGGTTCAGGAGGGAGGGGACACCTGTATGCCTGTGGCCAATTCATGTTGATGTAGGGCAGAGGCCATCACAATATTGGCAAAGTAATTATCCTCCAACTGAAATAAATAAGTAAATTCAAAACATAAAATAAAAACCATTTTTCAGATAAGAAGAAGGAAATGAACTAAATAAGAAAAAAAAAAAGTAGCACTTCAAAAGCAATTTTATACATTTGAAAAATCTTCCATAGCACATATATTAGTTTCTGGTACCTGCAAGGCGGGATCAGTTGGGCAATTACAGAATAAATAAATTTTATTTAATAGTAGAATGAAATATGACCAATTCCCAACAATTTCCTTCCCTCTAATATATAATTGCCTCACTGCTATAGACACACTTTGATATGTATGAAACACTCATTGAAATGTATTTTACATGGACAATCATATTGCAGTTGATAATTTGAATGTCAAATTGTTTTACTTTTTATGTTTCATTTCAATCACTGGAATAGCAGAAGACACCCAGTGAAAAATTGTGATAAATCCAATAAATATAGCCATTGTGACAAGACAGGTGTGTTTTTATCCTCCAAGATTGCTGTGATTTAGAAAAGATGTAACATTTTGAAAAAACAGTATAGTCATCTCCTAAGACAAATGAAATTCAAAACATAATAGCTTATGATATGCAAAGAACATCCCATATATTAATGATGATGCTCACTGTTAACACATTTCTTCACTTCCCTTTAGCCACACCACAAAGCTTATTAGTGATAGCATTATCATTTGTTGGTTTTCAATATTACCTTGTATGTTTTGCTTGAAAGGTGTTTTAACTCTTCAAAATTTGGAATTTAAACGCTTTACACGCACTCTTCTTGATTTTTGAGTATTTTTGCACAATTTTTAATAAATGTTATCCTAAATCTCTGTAACACTATTCAGTTTGTAACCTGGGGCATGTTGTTAGACCTCTGGGTCTGTTACCCTTTTTGTAAAAGGAGAAAATCAGAACTGAATCACATGTTTTGTTTCTGTTTTTCTTTCTGCACCTACTATTTTATTCTAAAACTCTGCAAAAGAGAAAACTCAGTTATATCTGGGACAGTTATTTTCAAATTAACATGCTTAAGAAAATCTTATTTCAGTTTTCAGATTTTTCACTATGTAATTGGTTTCAAGATGGCTTCCTTAACATTTCCAGATAAATAGCATTGCAATTTGGTTTCCCTACATCACTCTTGATTACTCAGTTGCTTTCTGTATTTTGTAGTAGTAGTAGTAAACTATACTATCCTTTCTCTCTTGCTTTCTCATTAACCTAAGGTGATTTTAGAGTACAAAGCAAAGTATACCATATGAGTTTTAACAAAGGTACATACTTACTAACATCAACTACAAAAAATATCAAGACAGAATATTTTATCACTCTAAATATTTCCTCTAAATTTGTTTTTCTCCCTAGATTTTTTGGGGGAAGTTTTATATTACCATGTGTTTTAGAATAAAATTGTTCAGAATTTATAAAAGCAAATAAAAGAGTAGGTTACATATACAGATTGCCCTGAAATTATAGATCAAGGTAAAGACAGATGACAGCTTAATATAGTCAAATCCATGTGCATGGTATATATCTGTTCATTAGATGAGGAGTTGTCAGGGACTTCCTTGGACATCCAGTGATTAAGAAACTGTCTTTCCAACACAAGGAATACAGATTCTATCCCTGGTCAGGGAGCTAAGATCCCATTTACCTGCATGATGTGACCATAAATACATAAAATAAATGAGGAGTTGGAAAACTTTTTCTATAAAAGTTAACATGTTAAATATTCAGGATTTGGGGGACACATATTGTATCCCTCACAGGAATGTATAAGTGTGTCACATATGCATGACAGAGACTATAAGTTTAGTTGCTCAATCATGTCCAACTTTTTGCAACCACATGGACTGCAACACACCAGGCCTCCCTATCCATCGCCAACACCTGGAGCTTACTCAAACTCATGTCCATTGAGTCGGTGATGCCATCCAGCCATCTCATCCTCTGTCATCCCCTTTTCCTCCTGCCCCCAATCCCTCCTAGCATCAGGGTCTTTTCAAATGAGTCAGCTCTCCGCATCAGGTAGCCAAAGTATTGGAGTTTCAGCTTCAGCATCAGTCCTTCCAATGAACACACCCAGGACTGATCTCCTTTAGGATGAACTGGTTGGATCTCCTTGCAGTCCAATGGACTCTCAAGAGTCTTCTCCAACACCACAGTTCAAACTCATCAATTCTTCAGCACTCAGCTTTCTTTATAGTCCAACTCTCACATCCAAACATGACCACTGGAAAAACCATAGCCTTGACTAGATGTACCTTTTTGGCAAACTAATGTCTCTGCTTTTGAATATGCTATCTAGATTGGTCATAACTTTTCTTCCAAGGAGTAAGCGTCTTTTAATTTCATGGCTACACTCACCATCTGCAGTGATTTTGGAGCCCAAAAAATAAAGTCAGCCACTGTCTCCACTCTTTCTCCATCTATTTGCCATGAAGTTATGGGACCGGATGCCATGATCTTTGTTTTCTGAATGTTGAGCTTTAAGCCAACTTTTTCACTCTCCTTTTTCATTTTCATCAAGAGGTTCTTTAGTTCTTCTTCACTTTCTGCCATAAGGTGGTGTCATCTGCATATCCAAGCTTACTGATATTTCTCCCAGCAATCTTGATTCCAGAGACTATATGTATATGTTAAAAATATTTTTTAAAGTGTTAACTTTTGGACCATACACAAACAGGCAATGGACCAGACTAACTGCAATTATTCTTTTTCAACCCTTGATTTGAAGCATTTTAAGTTACACTTTACAAGATGTGTAAAAGCACATACATTGCTTTGCTGACAAAGGTCCATCTTGTCACAGCTATGGTTTTTCCAGTAGTCATGTATGGATTGAGAGTTGGACCATAAAGAAAGCCGAGCATGAAAGAATTGATGCTTTTGAACTGTGTTGTTGAAGAAGACTCTTGACAGTCCCTTGGACTGCAAGGAGATCTAACCAGTCAATCCTAAAGGAAATCAGTCCTGAATAGTCATTGAAAGGACTGATGCTGAAGCTCCAATAATTTGTCGACCTCTTATGAAGAACTGAAAGTGAAAGTTGCTCTGTTGTGTCTGAGTCTTTGCGACCCCATGAACTATACAGTCCATGGAGTTCTCCAGACCAGAATACTGGAGTGGGTAGCCTTTCCCTTCTCCAGGGGATCTTCCCAACCCAGGGATTGAACCCAGGCCTCCTGCATTAAAGGTGGATTCTTTACCAGCTGAGCCACCAGGGACTGGTCATAGCAAACACCCTCTTCCAACAACACAAGAAAAGACTCTACACATGGACATCACCAGATGGTCAACACCGAAATCAGATTGATTATATTCTTTGCAGCTGAAGATGGAGAAGCTCTATACACTCAAAAAAACCAAGACCAGGAGCTGACTGTGGCTCAGATCATGAACTCCTTATTGCCAAATTCACTCTTAAATTGAAGAAAGTAGGGAAAACCACTAGACCATCCAGGTATGACCTCAATCAAATCCCTTATGATTATACAGTGGAAGTGAGAAATAGATTAGATTTAAGAGACTAGATCTGATAGACAGAGTGCCTGATGAACTATGGATGGAGGTTCGTGACATTGTACAGGAGACAGGTATCAAGACCATCCCCATGGAAAAGAAATGAAAAAAGAGCAAAATGGCTGTCTGAGGAGGCCTTACAAATAGCTGTGAAAAGAAGAGAAGTGAAAAGCAAAAGAGAAATAGAAAGATAGAAGCATCTGAATGCAGAGTTCCAAAGAATAGGAAGGAGAGATAAGAAAGCCTTCCTCAGCGATCAATGCAAATAAATAGAGGAAAACAACAGAATGGGAAAGACTAGAGATCTCTTCAAGAAAATTAGAGACACCAAGGGAACATTTCATGCAAAGATGGGCTCAATAAAGGACAGAAATGGTATGGACCTAACAGAAGCAGAACATATTAAGAAGAGGTGGCATGAATACACAGAAGAACTATACAAAAAAAGATCTTCACGACCAAGATAATCACGATGGTGTGATCACTCATCTAGAGCCAGACATCCTGGAATGTGAAGTCAAGTGGACCTTAGAAAGTATCACTACAAACAAAGCTAGTGGAGGTGATGGCATTCCAGTTGAGCTATTTCATATCCTGAAAGATGATGCTGTGAAAGTGCTGCACTCAATATGCCAGCAAATTGGGAAAACTCAGCAGTGGCCATAGGACTGGAAAAGGTCAGTTTGCATGCCAATCCCAAAGAAGCCATGCAAAATAATGCTCAAACTACTGCACAATTGCACTCATCTCACATGCTAGTAAAGTAATGCTCAAAATTCTCCAAGCCAGGATTCAGCAATACGTGAACCATGAACTCCCAGATGTTCAGGCTGGTTTTAGAAAAGGCAGAGGAACCAGAGATTAAATTGCCAACATCTGCTGGATCATGGAAAAAGCAAGAGAGTTCCAGAAAAACTTCTATGTCTGCTTTATTGACTATGCCAAAGCCTTTGTGTGAATCACAATAAACTGTGGAAACTTCTGAAAGAGATAGGAATACCAGACCATCTGACCTGCCTCATGAGAAACCTATATGCAGGTCAGGAAGCAATGGTTAGAACTGGACATGGACCAACAGAATGGTTTCAAATAGGAAAAGGAGTACGTCAAGGCTGTATGTTGTCTCCCTGCTTATTTAACTTCTATGCAGAGTACATCATGAGAAACGCTGGGCTGGAAGAAACACAAGCTGGAATCAAGATTGCCGGGAGAAACACCAATAACCTCAGATATGCAGATGACACCACCCTTATGGCAGAAAGTGAAGAGGAACTAAAAAGCCTCTTGATGAAAGTGAAAGTGGAGAATGAAAAAGTTGGCTTAAAGCTCAACATTCAGAAAACAAAGATCATGGCATCCAGCCCCATCACTTCATGGGAAATAGATGGGGAAACAGTGGAAACAGTGTCAGACTTTATTTTTTTGGGCTCCAAAATCACTGCAGATGGTGAGTGTAGCCATGAAATTAAAAGACGCTTATTCCTTGGTAGAAAAGTTATGACCAAATTAGATAGCATATTGAAAAGCGGAGACATTACTTTCCCAAAAGGGTCCATCTAGTCAAGGCTATGGTTTTTCCTCTGGTCATGTATGGATGTGAGGGTTGGACTGTGAAGAAGGCTGAGCGCCGAAGAATTGATGCTTTTGAACTGTGGTGTTGGAGAAGACATGAGAGTCCCTTGGACTGCAAGGAGATCCAATCAGTCCATTCTGAAGGAGATCAGCCCTGGGATTTCTCTGGAAGGAATGATGCTGAAGCTGAAACTCCAGTACTTTGGCCACCTCATGCGAAGAGTTGACTCATTGGAAAAGACTCTGATGCTGGGAGGAGTTGGGGGCAGGAGGAGAAGGGGACAACAGAGGATGAGACGGCTGGCTGGCATCACTGACTCAATGGACGTGAGTCTGAGTGAACTCCGGGAGATGGTGATGGACAGGGAGGCCTGGCGTGCTGCGATTCATGGGGTCGCAAAGAGTCAGACACAACTGAGTGACTGAGCTGAACTGAACTATGAAGAACTGACTCACTGAGAAAGACCCTGATGCTGGGAAAGATTGAAAGTGGGAGAAGAAGGGGACAATAGAGGATGAACTTGTTGGGTGGCATTACTGACTCAATGGACATAAGTTTGAATAAGCTCCGAGAGTTGGTTATGGACAGGGAAGCCTGGCATGCTAGAGTCCATGGGGTCACAAAGAATTGGACGTGACTGAGCAACTGAACTGAATATTTGTACTTTTCAGGAAAAAAGATCTTGCAAACACTTTCAAACATATTTCCAAAATTTCAATCTTGACATTAATACTTAAAGCCATTGTTTTGTACTTTGTTTTCCCAGTTTTTGTTGCTGGTAAATACAGTAATCATTATACTGATCTTCTGTTCCATGCCTTGCTCAATCACTAATCTACAACCTTTTGTGAGTTTCCATGGTTTATCTGAGTACAAAATTAACTTTTCTATGAATAGTGGCAATTTTAATTCAACCTGTGTGCCTTTTATTTCTTACCACATTGATCACCATTTGTTATACTAGCAGTAGTTTTTTCCATGGCTTTTGAGTGTAATCAGGTAAGTATGTGATCTTTGTTCGTGGTGAGTTATGTAGACAGGTCCTTGCTTTGCTGTGATAAGACTATTTTAGTTTTGATTTATATAGAGATGGTTTTGGCCTCTAACTTCCGACAGTTCTTTTTTGTTGTTGTTGATCTCAAAAAAATTAGTTAGTAAATATTCTTAACTGCCTTTGTTTTCTGAAAGAGTACACCTTTCCTTCCCCATAGATGTGAACTGCAATTAATCATTAGTGGCATTTGGGCCTTGGATTTTTAAGATTTGTGGTTACAAAATATATTTTTAAATGTACATAGAGAACTGTCTGATCTTCATTTTATTCTTGAAATTTATTTTCCAAGCTATGTTTTTACAGAAAATATCTCATCAGCTGGGTTGTCTTGTCATTAGGATAATGTTCTTGATAGTTCTTTATTAAGCTTTTAAGAAAATCTTGTGATTTCCTCTGTCATTCCTGGTATTTGTAATTTATGTTATTTTCCTAGACTATGGTTTACTTAGGGGTGCTTCAATTTCATTGATGTTACCACTGTTGTCTCTTTTTAAATATTATTTTTTCTACTATATTTATTTACTTTCTATGTACACTGCATTTTATGTACTCTACATTTTTCTTTAAATACTTAAGATGGTAGTTTAATTTTAGATATTTCTTTTTTAAATGTGTTTTTAAAGCTACAAACACTGTGCACAGACTATTTTAATATATCTTAAGCATTTATGTTCCATGTTTTTATTATCATTCAGTTTGAAATATTTGCATTTTTGCTGTCTTCTATTTGAATTACTAGGTTATTTTAATTATTTTGCCTATTTTTTTTAATTTAAGGGTATTTTCTAAATTTCTTATCAATAATTTTTTCAAAACTTTTTATTGAGGTATGTTTGGTTTACATTGTGATACTAGTTTTAAGTATATAACATAATATTTTTATAGATAATGGCATTTAAAGTTACTGTGAAGTAAGGAATAATTTTTAATTTGTCCTTAAATATATTGTCTCCATATTTTGAAGTTTATTGAGATACTTCCAGTCCTGTGGCCACTACTGAGTTTTCCAAATCACTGTGGATGGTGATTGCAGCCACAAAATTAAAAGACGCTTGCTTCTTAGAAGGAAAATTATGACCAACCTAGACAGCATATCAAAAAGCAGAGATATTACTTTGCCAACTAAGGTCTGTCTAGTCAAGGCTATGGTTTTTCCAGTAGTCATGTATGGATATGAGAGTTGGACTATAAAGAAAGCTGAGTGCCGAAGAATTGGTGCTTTTGAACTGTGGTGTTGGAGAAGACTCTTGAGAGTCCCTTGGACTGCAAGGAGATCCAACCAGTTCATCCTAAAGAAGATCAGTCCTGAGTGTTCACTGGAAGGACAGATGTTGAAAATGAAACTCCAATACTTTGGCCACCTGATGCAGAGAGCTGACTCATTTGAAAAGACCCTGATGCTGGGAAAGATTGAGGGCAGGAAAAAAAGGGGACGACAGAAGATGAAATGGTTGGATGGAATCACTGACTCAATGGATATGGGTTTGGGTGGACTCCAGGAGTTGGTAATGGACAGGGAGACCTGGCATGCTGCCGTCCATAAGGTCGCAGAGTCAGACATGACAGTGATTGAACTGAACTGAGATACTTCATGACATTGTAGGGAATGGTTTATGTCCAATTAAGAAAATGCATACTTGGCCATTGCTGGTATAGTCTTCTAAACATGCTAGTTAGGTTTAGTTAGTTGATAGCCTTTTCAATATCCTATGTTTATTAATTTTTGTACTGACCCTATCAATTGCTCAGAAAAGTGTTAAACATACAAAGCTGGATGATTTAGCTCTTAAATCTACCTACTTTTGTTCTGCTAATGACAAACACTATTGGCATTTATAAATAGAATTGTTATGTCTTAATGAATTAATCCCTTTCTATTATAACATGTCACCTTTTACCAGTTAATACTCCTTCTCATGAATCCACTTTCCATGTTACTAAGCCACACCTGATTTTTGACATTTAGTGCTTGCATGTTATTTCTTTCTCCTGCATTTTTTCAGGTCTTTATATGGTGTTTTCTTGTTGTTGTTGTGTTTTAAGAGAAGTAAACCTTTATTTTCTCATTTCACAAATAATGCTGGCCAGGTTGGCTGCTTTTTGGGGGGATTAGTCAAAGAGACCAAATCCCATATCCTCTTAAGACTCCTCTGACTCCTCCTTTGCTTCGACCTTGGCTGGGGCTGCGGTGGTGGCAGCAGCCACAAACGCAGATGGATCAGCCAAGAAGGCCTTGACCTTTTCAGCAAGTGGGAAGGTGTAATCAGTCTCCAGTACAAAGCCAGGACGCGCTTGTACCCATTGATGATAGAATGGGGTACAGATGCAACAGTCGGGCAACCAATCTGCAGGCACACACTGGCAACATTACAGACACCCACCAGGAAGCGGGAATGCAGAGTTTCCTCTGTGATGTCAAGCGCTTCAGGGTTGTAGAGGCTGCCATTCTCAAATACCTGCTGGATGACCAGCCCGAAGGAGAAGGGGGAGATGTTCAGCAGCGTGGCTTCGCTGGCGCCCACCTTGTCTCCAGTCTTAATCAGCTGCACATCACTCAGGATTTCAATCGTGCCCCTGGAGATCTTAGAGGTGATGCCTGAAGCCTGGAAGAAGGATGTCTTCTCGGGCCCCAGACCAGTTTCTGGGCCGGCACAGTGACTTCACACAGCGCTATGGCACCAGCACGGGCAGCAGCTGGCACTTTGTTGGCCAGCAGCATGTCTCTGATCTCAGGGAGGTCCTCCTTGGTGAACACGAAGCCCACATTCCCCCGGATGTGAGGCAACAGTTTCTCCTGAGCCGGGTTGTTTTCCAGATGCCCTCGGATGGCCTTGAGCATCGTTGTGTTCTTGCCCATCAGCACCACAGCCTTCCGGCGGAGGGCCATGCGGATCTGCTGCCTCTGCTTGGAGCCGATGTTGTCTGCTCCCACGATGAAGCATTTTGGATGATCATCCAGAAGTTGGATGATCTTAAAGAAGTAGTTGGACTTCCAGGTCGCCCTGGCTTCCCTGGGCATCACGGCGGTGCGTCAGGGATTGCCACGCAGGGTTTAAAGATGATGTCACTCATACGAGGACGCCTGGCGAGAGCTATATGGTGTTTAATATGTATAAACACCATATTATTATATTTTCTTTTCTTACATTTTAACAAGTACTGCTTTAAAATGAAAGGTTTAGTTAATTTACATTAATAGAATATGATGTGGAGTATATTTTTGGTTCTTTGGAGCTTTATATTTATTATTTTTAGTATCACATGCTCTGTGTACTGTGTGCTTTTCCACACAGTCCTCTTTTGGAAGGTAGAGATATAGAAGGGTTACGGTTGTCATGTCACAGAAGCAGGAAATGCAAGTAGGTAAATTTAAAGTCTAACGGAAAAATTTGTGAGTTGAGAAAATCCCGGTAACCTGAAAATGACTGGAAATCCTGGGGAGTTGATCAGTCAACATTTGTTTTCTTCCCTTTCCCCCTAAATGAGGCTTATGTCTTAACCTCATTCTATTATCCACTGCCTGACCCCCACCCTCACCCCACTGGAAAGAAGAATGAAAATATTTTGTTTCCACCACTGTTTTCTGACAGCCAGTGATTTCCAAAATTGTCCCTAAATTGACAGATTTCTCAACACTATGCTGTTGGAAGTCAAGGAATTCAGAAAAAATTCCCATTACTTTTTGGTTTTGTTGCTGGAATAGAGAAATATATTGTTATATTTCCCTGCAATGGCAGTTAATATTTGACTTGAGAGTATGTATGGATCTTGCAGCAGAAAAAAAAAAAAAAGTGCAGATGAATGGGAGCCTAGTGAGTTTTATGTCCACTAGAAATAGTAAGTATAGTCCATGAGAACTTGAACTTAAGTCATTAATTAATCCACACTAGGTGATTCCAGGCACTAGAAGCTGAACAGGGATCATTGTCCTTTGAATTTACAGTTGTTTACAGAGCATGGTTAGATAGCCTCACTGACTCAGTGGACATGAATTTGAGCAAAGTCTGGGAGATAGTGAAGGGCAGGGGAGCTTCATGTGCTGCAGTCCGTGGGGTCTCAAAGAGTCAGACATGACTTAGCAACTGAACAACAGATGAAGCATGGCCCTTCCATCACCCATTGGTTAGCTGAGATACACAAAGAGATTCTGCTTCAGAGGGATCCACAGGGCGGAGATTATCAGTGCTTTTGGGGCCAGAATATGATATAACCATCAAAATATCTGGGAAAATAATGAATAGGGCAACTGTTTTGTAAGCAGATAACAGAATTTGAATGAGTCACTTAAACAAGCAGAAGGGGCAGAAGCCAAAACAAAACGCCAGAGTACCAAGTCAACTTTGGAGAACTCCCAAGCAGAGAGAAGCAAGATGACCATTCAAACAGACACAGGGGAAGGCTTTTTTTGATGAATGTGTAACTCTTACCACAATCAGTAGACTGTCTTATGGGTATTACTGTGTGTGATGCGTTGCCAAGTCAGCTCTGATGAAAGAACTAGGGAGAGAGTGTACAGAAATGAGTTGACACTGCAATAAATAGCATTAAAGTATTTCCTTGTTATACTTGCTACACAAATTTGGTGCACATAATTAAATTATACTAGGCCATCATGAATTGATGCCAAAAACTTACATAGTGCCAAGAATTGATTAAGGACTTTTGGTGTGAAGCTAAGCTGGAAGAACTTAAAAGCATGGACTTTTTCCATGCTTTTGTTATTGGACTTAGAGGAAAATCTGAAGTCTGTAAACAAAAAGGAACCCTAAACAAAAGCGTTTGTTGTTTTCTGTAGGATAGCTCTCCTAATGCCTTTAGCCCTGGGCACTGAAGATTTATTGACAGATCTAAGAGAAGTAGCAACAATTTCAGAACCTTCAGAAATGAAACCAAAGTGTCAATGAGGCAAACAATTTAGTGTATATATTTTATATTTTATTCAGAGCTGTTTGTTTGGGTTCCCCATCTATGTTTTCAATCCTTTTTTTTTTTCTGTCTTTGCTTTTATTTATTTCTTCTTTATTTTTCAAGTGAAATTTGAGATAGGATGGAAATATGCAAAGAGATACAGGTAGATACACCAAAGGATGGAGGGGTGGAGCTGTGAGCATAACCCACGCTCTTATCATTCACGCCTGGTGTGAGTGTGTAAGATATTTCAGTGGGCTATTTGAGACACAATTTGAGAATCATTGCATTTGAGGACTGTCATAACTGTAATCCAGGCTTAGGTGTCTAACATCCTGGAGAATGTCACATGTTCCTCCTTCTCCTTTTACTGGCTGGCATATTCTGTATGTCCACGATAGGACTTGGATGCTTATTATACACACAATTGTTTGCTTCTGAAGCAGTGGGTATAAAGATTCTGAGATCAAAGGAGTGTTCTGAATTGGATACATATATTTGAGAGTCTCCAAAATATAGAAAGTGTTTTATGCCAGAAATCTAAAGGGAACACATGGGCAGTAAATGTGAATGGAAAAGAGAAATGGCCCAATGTCATCTATGGTATCCTGTCGTATTCAGAATTGGAGGCAGTGAAGAAGACTTAGGTGCACGGGGATGACCCAGAGAGATGTTATGGGGAGGGAGGTGGGAGGGGGGTTCATGTTTGGGAACGCATGTACATCCGTGGTGGATTCATGTCAATGTATGGCAAAACCAATACAGTATTGTAAAATAAAGTTAAAAAAAAAAAGAATTCAGGTTAAAAAAAAAAAAAGAAAAGTTCAGTAGTAGATAATGAAATGGTAGGAAAACCAGATCAAAGTGGTGTCATAAAGTTAGTGTTTTAAAGACAAACTAGTTGTGAAATGCTTTTAATCAGGTAAGATAATCATTTATAAGCTTGAGAAGGCTAATTTTAGCTGGATAGTATGGGCAGAACTGATGGGAAGGAGTTTGAGAGATGAGAGGAAACAATTTAAGACAATCAGAAAAGATTTAAGAAATTTTGCTGTAAGAGAAAAGTATGGGGATAGCTAGACAGTAATTGAAAAAAAAACACAGTGTTGTAAAGGAAAAAAATTTAAAAATTTAAAAATAATCTATTCTAACTGACATGAAAAGCCATATTCATTTCAGTATTAATGTTTTGGAGACAACAGTTTTGTCTTCAAACTTCAGCCAGTGAAGTAATTGTAATGTTAGAAGCTTCAAACTAAGCAACTAGAGAAATATACCCTAAGAGAAAGCAGCAAAGGACATTTTGAAAATTCTGCCACAGATTTTTAAGAGACACTGTGTATATTTCTACTCTCGAAAGATATGTTTTCAATATTTCTTATTTTGATAAGTACACTGTTATTTAACTGCCTTGACAAGCGTATACAACACACATTTCTTATTTTGAATTTAAATGATCAAGACATCAATGGTTTTGTAAAGCAAGTGTATGTTCATCCTAATGCAATCTTAATATTTATAGAAGTACCAGATATTGACAACTTTTTGACTTGACCAATGATATAGTTTCCTCTCTCCCAAATGTCCATTTTGTAAACTAACTCTGGAGTTTGACATAATTACTGTGGATTTCCCGAACCACTCTTATGTTATATACCTGTATGATACATGTCCTCTTCTCTATGTGACCAACAGATAGATTATCTTGTCAGTTAAGAATAGGAAGTGTAATCAATGTAGAAGAATGTCACTGTTTGTATTGTGTTTCCAGAATGGTAGAATCTTTATTTTTCCAGAATTTTTTTAAAATACAAAGTTTGAAGGAAAATACTAACACCACGGATAACAGTTGAACCACCTCCACAACAAATCAATGCAAAGTTTACCAATCATAAGGGAACAGTTTCTCCTTACATCATGGAAGACCTGTAAGCCAGGTGTCCAACTAAGTTTCATGGCTTTAGTGGTTGAAAGAGATGCCTTCTTCCTGTCTGGGAGATACGTCTTTTTCATATAAATGGTATTATTTGAATGAATGCATGCTCTAATTCTGTCTTATTTCTGAGATAGTCTTTGAATTATAAATTAGCTTTATTTAAAAATATTGATTACATACAAGGATAAAAATTACTTATATATGACATCTTTTGTCTATAATGTCCTACTATTTAGCTTAGGAACAGAAAATATGTATTAAAATTTTAAAGTGGCAAATAATTCCATAAAATTAAGAAAAGCAGATTTACAAAACACCTACCCAAGGTATCAGTTCAGAGTGTGTTCATCTCAGATGATGTGAGAAGTGTGGCCAAAGGCGTATGTCGGTCATGCAAGATGCACACATTTCTCTTGATAGCTTCTGATTTTTCTTGCCAGATTCTTTGTTCTTTTGGGATAGAGTAGATCAGGACAGCAAGACATATAGGCTGATACAACATCAGGAACAAAAATACATGTATTGCCTTTAGCAATTCAGTGACTCTTTAGTCAGCTGAAATGGAAGTTCTGGAAATCATTTTGTGGTTATCCACAGCTAGGCTAGCTATAACTTGCTAAAAACAATGTCTGTTGACACCAAGATATTTGAACAAAACTATTTAAAAACATGTTCTGTTTCTCCACTGCCCTTTGTATTTTCTGTTAGTAATTCCTACTTCCTTCCTCTTTTTCATTCATTAAAAATCAACTTTATATCCTTGGAGGAATTCTGTGACAATCTGATGAGACATACATATTTTTAGTACTATGATTTCTTAAAATAGACACACATTTGAAGACAATTTACTGCTCAAAGGTGGTTTTTTTTTTTTTTTTCCTATTGCATCTCAGTTAGACAGAGTGCTGTATCTAATATGCATATGCCAGAGGTGAATTGAAAACACCTTAAACTCTCAAATTCTCTACCGAGCTTCAGTGTTGTTTCCCCTGTTTAAAATGCTGAAATAAAGTCAAAAATAAAAGTTAAAAATATACAAAGACATGGTAGGGAGAGTCTGAACAACTCAAAAACCAGGGTTTTTGACTACTAGTCCTTTGTCTGTCTTTGTAAACAGAATGAAGCATAAGGCCTGGACCACTCTTCCCTCCATGTGCAAAATCTAAAATAGGCAAAAGGCACATTCACTATTTTATTTTCTTGGAACTTTACTCAGTACAAGCCAACTTTCAGGAAATCAATGCTGTAACATGGTATATATCACTACAGTTGAATTGTGTGCCAGTCTCCTAGGACTATTTGAATATCACTTCATGTCTTATTTGGGGATAATATATTTCATTGGCTTGGAACAGTATTTTGATTGCTGTTGTTGCTGTTGTTCAATCGTTCAATCATGTCTGACTCTTTGAGACCTCATGAACTGTAGCACGCCAGGCTTCCCTGTCCGTCACAATCTCCCAGAGCTTGCTCAAATTCATGTCCACTGAGTCCATGATGCCATCCAATAATCTTGTCCTCTGTCATCCCCTTCTCCTCCTGCCTTCAATCTTTCCCAGCATCAGAGTATTTTCTAATGAGTCAGGTCTTCGCATCAGATGGCCAAAATATTGGAGATTTATCTTCAGCATCAGTCTTTCTAATGAATATTCAGGATTGACTTCTTTTTAGGATCAACTGTTTAGATCTCCTTGTAGTCCAAGGGACTCTGAAGAATCTTCTCCAATACCACAGTTCAAAAACATCAGTTCTTCAGCCTTCAGTCTTCTTTATGGTTCAACTCTCACATCCATACATGACTACTGGAAAAACCATAGCTTTGACTAGATGGACCTCTTTTGGAAAAAAATACCATCTCTACTTTTTAATATGCTGTCTAGGTTGGTCATAACTTTTCTTCCAATGAGCAAGTATCTTAATTTCATGGCTGCAGTCACCATCTGCAATGATTTTAGAGCCCAAGTAAATAAAATCTGTCACTGTTTCCATTGTTTCCCCATCTATTTGCAATGAAGTGATCGGACCGGATGCCATGATAATCATTTTATGAATGTTGAGTTTTAAACCAGCTTTTTCACTCCACCTTCATCAAGACGCTCTATAGTTTCTTCTCACTTTCTGCCATAAAGATGGTGTCATCTGCACCTCTGACTGATTGTGGTAATTCCACTTTGTGCTTCATCCAGTCTGGCATTTTGCTCAATGTACTCTGCATATAAGTTAAATAAACAGGGTCGGGGTGACGATATACAGCCTTGACGTACTCCTTTCCCAATTTTGAAGCAGTTCATTGTTCCATGTCCGATGCTAACTGTTGCTTCTTGACCTGTATACCGGTTTCACAGGAGGCATGTAAGGTGGTCTGGTATTCCCATCTCTTTAAGAATTTTCCACAGTTTTTTTTTGATCCACATAGTCAAAGGCTTTGGCGTAGTCAGTGAAGAAGAAGAAATTTCTCTGCAATTCTCTTTTTGATTAAGTGAAACTATTAAATGAATGCTTAGTGAGAGACTTATGAAAAATGCGGTTCTGGGGAGAGTTGAAGATTCAGCAAGGGGAACATACAGCATAGCGGGGATCATAGTTCTTTTTATTTATCCTCAATTTTTATCTGAAAAACTTGGGTAGCCTGTACATTCCCATGAAGTTCTGGGTAAATCATATGACAGACTCAAGTATCTCTCCTGAGAGACTTTAACTGCAAAATTACTGAGATTTCAACTGGTTGATTCCATCTTCTTAGTGTTTAGGTTTTCCATAGTTTTTCCATGTGTAAAACAAGATTGTCTAATATATCTGTAGTCATGCTCTGCTTTTAATAATGATTATGATTTGTAATCTCTTAAGATTCCAACGCAGAATATGGCAAATAATGCATCTTTTACTAACTGGTAGGAGCATGTGGCTGTAGCTACTATGTGTCATGGTCACTTTTCATGTTGAAAAGCCACTCTTTAATGCATGATTATTTCCCAGTGATTACCACAGAGCCTGCTTCTTTACTAACAGTCAAAGCTGCTTACTACAGATGAACGTATGAATACGGGAACAAGCAAATAAAGGCATAAATAGCAGCGTTAGTCAGAAAGTATCAAGTCAAATGACAAATGGGTCATCCCATTTGGAGAAAACATGTCCTGGAAATGATAGGGTATTAATTTCACAATGCACCTCTTGTTAAAATGGGTGATAATAATGGAACCCATTTTCATCTTTATTTGATATGGTCTCATTCTGCATATGGAGACTTGAGCAAACATGAATGAATACATAGTATTATATATAGTAGGAGACTATAACAGCACTAAAAATAGTGTTTCCTCCATACCTATATAAGCAAAAACTTTAATCAAACCTCCATTTCCAGATATCCAGATGATGACTGGTCACCTCTAATATCCCATAGGTACCTGAAATATACAAAAAGGTGTTGTTGTTGTTGTTCTTGTTGTTGTTGTTTTGGTCAGAAGATCTTGATATGAGGGCTAGTGTAAACATAATTTATTAACAGCTGTGTTCAGGAAAAAGTAGCAAATATATTTGTATTTTAAAAAAGTATCAGAAAATACGGCAACTAAGAAGGTATGAAATATCAATTACAATATATAGTTGTTTAGTCACTAAGTCATATCTGCCTCTTTTTTGACCCATGGACTATAGCCTTCTGGGCTCCTCTGTCCATGGGATTTTCCAGGCAAGAATACTGGAGTGGGTAGCCATTCCCCTTCTCCGGGGAATCTTCCTGACTCAGGGATCAAACCTGCATTTTCTGCATTGGCAGGCAGATTCTTTACCTCTGAACCACCTGGGAAAACCACACTGGGTAGTAACTTTGGCGTAATCCTGTAAGGAAGCTCCAGAGACAATGCAGACTGCATAACAGAGTTGCCCTGCTCAGATGCAAGGGAGCTAGAATACTTGCCTTCTTGTACCTGGTGGTTATTGATTAAAGTCCACCTCAGGACACATGTAAATTCTCTGGCCACCTAGCTGTGTATGAGTGCCACCAAGCAGATTCCCAGAGACAGAGGGGAGACCTCGGGAAGAGACTCAGGTGCTCACTGTTAGGGCCCAGCATACTCAAGTTGACAAGGGACCCAAAGGGTTATGGGTGAGCCCTGAAAGCATCACCTACGTGACTCAACCCAAAAAGTTCAAGCTATTTTCCACTTCACTTAACTTTATCCACTTATGTTCAGTAACCAAAAAGTCACTTTAATCTATTCTCCCAATTATACTGGGAAAGATTGAAGGCAAAAGAAGAAGAGGGTGGCAGAAGATGAGATGGAATTCAATGGACGTGAACTTTGGGAGATGGTGAGGGACAGGGAGGCCTGGTGTGCTGCAGTCCACGGGGTCTCAAAGAATCAGAGATGACTCAGCAAATAACAAACCCAATTATACTCAGGTGTAAGCACTCTTCTCTGTACCTGTTCCTTCTGTTGTAATCCATATCCTCCTGTCTGCTTGCCTACAGACAGCAAAGCCCCAACCTTACCTACAGGCTGTCTCCCTCCAATTCTTTCTCCACACCACAGCCAGTTGTACATTGTTCAACTAAAAACCCACTTCCTTATGAAAATGATTGCTATTTATCCCTCTCCATCACCAAATGGGTTCTGTTTGCCCAGTTTCCTAGAAAGGCTTCAGTCTTTAATATGATCCTTCACCAAAAAAACATTTTATGTTCTTTCCCAAACCCTCAACACTCACTCAGGTCTTTGTATTTCACATGCCGTCTCCTCCCTGTCTTGGCCTCCCCTCTTCCTGGCTGACTTGAACACTCTCCTAGTTATAATTCAGGAAGCTGCTCAGAAAACATGCTCTGTTCCAAGAAGACAACTCTAATGTCTCTTTCTATTTACAGTCCACCCTCCATCCTCACCCCACAATACACACCAGAGTTTATCACTTAGTAGTATGGTTAAACTTCCATACACTTCTAATTTTGCATTTAATAACTTGCACAATTATTCTCAAATAAGGGGTGACTTTTGCCCCTACGGCATATTTGTCAGTGTTATGAAAAATTGGGGGTTGTGTTGATTAGGGGTGTATAAATTCCGGAACGCAACAAATGCATGCTAAACGTACTGCTTAATATCCTCCCATGCACTGAACAGACCTCACAACAAAACATTATCTGAGTCCAATTGTTGACAATACTGAGTTTGAGAAGCTCTGTCCTAAAATGACAATATTTACCTATCTTTACTTGTCTCTATTAGTCTCTAGACCTCTTTAGGAAAGAATTATGTCCTTCTCCTCTTAAAGTGCTTAGAACCTAATACACTTCCTGGATCATTGGCTGCTTATAAGAGTTTAGTGCAACATATATTAAACACAATCATAATGAGAAAATTACATTGTGGAAAAATACATACAAAGATCACAGCCCTAACAATGGTACTTTCTCCCCATTTTTTGTTCTCAAAGTCACTGATATTGACAAATTTAGAACCTAGACGCTAATTACAATTTGTCTTAAATCCAATGGATTTATTTATAAGTTATACTCCCTCTTAGCACTATTTAGATTGTGCCACTGGAAATACATGCATTTTTATAATCCCTATTGGCTTTCAGATAAGTACAATTAAAAAGCTCTGTTAAATTGGCTGCCTGGTTTTGCAAATGTGGAGCTCGGGTGTACTGAAACATGTGCATCTCTGCATAGGGCGGCTGCTCTGCCAGCTGGGATATAAACAGCTGTGAGTTTCATCATGTGACTTTCATAATGAAAAAAGGAGTCCCAAAATGTCATCATAAAAATGCTTTATCTTCAAAAAGAAAGCAAATATATTTCACACATATATTAAAAGGCCAATTATACATAGTCTAATACTTTTTGTAGCCTTTTCTGAATTTACATTTACTCTACCTCCATATTCAGGAAGTTCAGTATGTTATGAAATTTATAATGAAACAATTAATTGCAAAAAAAATGGATTGAGTACATCAGCCAGATATATTTTATAGCAATGCAAAGTTGTAACCTAGTCCCAGTATGTACATATCTCCCCAGACTGTAGGTAGGATAAATAAATACAAAATTTGGTAATCACCTTAATGTCAAGTAAATTGAAGGTTACACAAGTGTATTAAGAAACATCCTAGGAATTAATTTACCTAACAATTTTCTTAACTTCTGAATTTCTGCCTCTGTGAGAAAGAAAAGAATATAGCATTGAATCCATTGTAATTGTTTTTCTTTTGCTTAGAATGAGGACTAGGATACAAAATGTTTATTATCCTGTATTTAAATTTGAGATCACAGAACAGAATTTAGGAAACTTTTTATAACCGGAAGTACTTTTCTTCTTCCTAGTGTGATATACTTGGGTTCACTGGTTGGTGACAAACACAATTATTAATAGATCAGAGAAAACTTTCCNGAATATATATATTAATGTGATATCTTGAATTTTCTCATATGCAATAAAACCTTATTGATCCCCTATGATTTATTAAGGCAACCTTAAATTTAGTATATAAATTATGTTGCCATTTTTATCAGCAAGATGTTTGGTGTCTCTATTAATAAAAATAAAAAAGAATTTGCTTTAAAGAGAGTAAATGAAAACTTTTCATTCCTTAAAAATAATTTTAAAATGTATAAGTTGGTAGTGTGCCTCTGGCTAACTTTGAGAAAAGAGAAAATGAGTTTTCTTAAAGTATTTTGGTATTATATTTTGACTGAAATAATTGTGAAAATATGTAATGCCATTATGCTCTTAAAAATGAGTAGTTTCCTTCTTTTCACAGAACATGTGGCCACAGCAAATACAGCAAGTGTTACTTAGCAAATTATAGGAGTATTGAGCTGTCATCTTTTTCTTCAGGGAAGGCACTGACATCTAGAATATTTTAACTATCTGCTGGTTCATGGAAATGAGTTTATATATTCCCATCACTTTCCCATGAACCAAAAGATAAGAATAGCATCACAGGCATCACTGATGTCATTCACACATGCTAGACTGTAAGATTGTGCTTGGAAGGGCATATTTTCTGTATGGTGACTAAGTAATTGCCTCTTCCTTTTGATTAACATTCATGGAAAAACAGAATGCAATAGTGCAATCCTTGATCACCCAACAGATAATCACAGTTATACTGCTGGAAAAATGGTAATGGGAAGGGGTGCTGGGGCAAGACATCAACTCTGCCTTTTCTTGTTTAAAATATTCCTTAGGAGAAGTTATTCTTTTCATTGGAGTACAGTTCTTAATTTGGGGGGGGGGGCAAATATGAACAAAGAAACCCAGGTTTTTCCCTCCATGTGGTTTTTTGAATAGATGGTATCTTTTGATAAAATAGTAATCCAGAGGAAGTAATCCCCCTCAAAAAAAATTCAGAGATTTTCCTTAGCCTGATTAAAGTCATGAAACTCATTGAAGTGAACTGTAAATAAGCTGATCTAAAAAATCTCTGTTAATGACCCAGAAACCCAACCCTCAGACTTTTATTTTGTACACAAAAGCTATCAGGTGCCTGCCGCTCACTCTTAAGGAAACCCAGAGTTGCTCTCTGCTTCTCCCCTGCCATCCTGGCTATACACTTCAAGTCCCCAGGAACAAGTCTGAGTCCTAATAATAATGCTCTGGGTTTATTTGTGTGTGTGTGAATTTAAGAGGTGTCTTACTGAGCTTGGGTGAAGATGTACTCTCGGGATCTTTTTCATGAACTAGTGTTGGGCTTCCCTGGTGGCTCAGTGGTAAAGAATCCACCTGCCAATGCAGGAGACCCAGGTTCAATCCCTGGGTTGGGAAGATCCCCTGGAGAAGGGAATGGTTACCCACTCCAGTATTCTTGCCTGGAGAATTCCAAGGACAGAGGTGCTTGGAAGGCTATAGTTCATGCGGTTGCAGAGTAGGACATGACTGAGGGGCTAACACTTTCACTATTCTCAAGAAACCTCAGGCAGCATCTTTGTCCTGAAAAGATAGAGTAGAAAAAAATTCTGAATTGGACATAATTAGGTTTTAATATCAAGCTTAGCTATTTACAAGCTTGAAGTGACCTTGGCAAGTTACTAATAACTCATGTCTAACATTCACACTTATAAAATGGGAAAATGGCATCACTTTCTGTCATTAAATGGGATACTGTTTCAAGTGTCTGACATATAAAAAGTTCATCACTAATGTGAGTTTTGATTGTCTCCATCTATAATCATTTTTCTCTATTTCCTCTATGAATGAGCCACTAAAATGATTCAGGAGCATTATGAGTTAAATAGCTTTGTCTTTGGGGAGGTTGTTGATTCCCCACTCTTATGCACAATTTCCCTTGGCATGTGTTATACTGGCCAGATATCTGGAACATACTCTATAAATCAATGATTTCCTCTCTATGTTCTGATATGTGTTGCCCAATGGAAATAAGGAGAAGTCCCTGCATGAAATATGTTTTCTCTCGTGATTGGAAATGGAGTGATTTAATGACTATTATCACTATGCACGCGGTGTAATACAAGAGCACACACAAGAAGCCAAAGATGATACTATTTTCGTCAATAATGAAGAAAGGAAGGAAGAGATGGAGAATGCCGTTATTCTCAAGGCTGCACAATGATTTGTGCTTCTATGGTGACAGCACCCTTCTCCCTGCCTCCCCAGGTGCATTGTCTGCTTTGTGTAAGAAGAAAAAAGAGGCACCATCCTAACCTTGAGTCATTCTTCCCCTGGAACAGGAAGAGGTTCCTTCTATTCAGCGGGCACTCAGGGCTCATCACAGAACACAAGGCACAGCGGTGGGCAGTAATTACCTTCTCTTTCCCATTCAGCTGTCACACCATCTATTCCTCCATTTGAGCCTTTCATTCTTGCTCCATGCAGAGGCCTTAGGTAAGATTATTTTTCTTCCCAAATGAACATTTATGAGCATCAATAAATCTAGGCTAGAATGAAATGAAGTCCCTGAATACCTCTTGGTAGATAAATAGATATTTTAAGACAAAGGTACAGATATATAGGTCCCCATGCTCCTTGGGTCAGTTCACAAAAGATACCCATGCAGTCTGAAAATACATTGTTCAGTCTTGTTTCTCCTTCTCTGCTTCTTGCCGAGAGTTTGTGAACTGCAACTATCAGAGTATCCGTCATGCTATAAGGACTGTACAAGGCCGGACTCACACCAGGGCGTGGAAATGATGAGATGCATTCCACAGATGATGTCTCTGCTTGTACAGCCCCCCTAAGTCACCGAAGAGAAGCACCCTCATGCCTTCCCCTGCTGAGACTGAGCCAGGGCCCTCAGCCCAGCTCCCTTGTCTTTAACATTCATGGAAAAACAGAATGCAATAGTGAAATCCTTGATCACCCAACAGATAATCACAGTTATACTGCTAGAAAAATGATAATGGGGAGGGGGGGCTGGGGCAAGACATCAACTCTGCTTTTTCTTGTTTAAAATATTCCTTAGGAGTTTTTGTTCTTTTTACTGGAGTATAGTTCTTAACTTGGGGGGCAAATATGAACAAGGAAACCCAGGTTTTTCCCCCCATGTGGTTTTGAGGGGAAATCTGAGATCAGGCCAACATTTTTAAAGTATGCAGGCCCTTTATACAAAACTGTTCTGGTTGGGAAAGAGAAGGTAGCTGACCTCTGCTGGGAGAATCCTGTCCATCCGTTTTAAACACTTCCTCCATGATGGGGCAGATAGTCTGGTTATAGTGG
This sequence comes from Redunca redunca, assembly GCA_006410935.1. Lineage (NCBI taxonomy): Eukaryota > Metazoa > Chordata > Mammalia > Artiodactyla > Bovidae > Redunca > Redunca redunca. Next base: position 1,069,661 of record SJYQ01001737.1, on the reverse strand, counting down.
AAAAGAGACCTAAAGATAGAGACGCTTTATGCCACTCCAAGAGATCCGCACACTTCACCTGTTTCCCAAACTTTGTCTGCAGTCTTCTAACCTTGCTTCTCCCTGGTTCCTAACTAAACCTCTAAACCATTTGTTCAGGAAGCCGTGCCCATCCATAGCTCAGGCATCTCCTCCTCCTGTAAAGGTGAACTACCAAGGACACGGCCAACTCCTCTGCTCACTGAAGGTGTTATTTCCCTTAACCATTGCCTGTAAGACCACATTTGACAGGCCTGTTGCATGGCAGAATAAATGCAAGGCACAATCACTGCAGTGAGTGATGGTAACACAGTGAGTTTGTGAACAATGCAATCTATGAGTTTGTTAAGGAGAAGCCCTTCAAAAGCTACAAATGTCAACTGAGCATTGAGGTAGCAGAAGGAGGTGTATCAAAGTCATCTGTTCAGCATAGTTTTGCCTTCTGGACCCTTCTTAAGGTCAAATCCACAGACATCACAGTCAGTGCTCCATGGACTGCTGCTGCAACTGTCCTGGGCTGCCTGATGGATTCAGAAGAAGCAGATCAGGATGGACTAGTCTGGCTGCATAGCCTGACCTTATGCCAAGGTCAGGTGTTCTACCCTAACAGGGGCCAGTGCCACAGCAACAGCTTTTTTCTTTTAATTGGCTGTGCTGGGTCTTCGTTGCTGAGCGGGCTTTCTCTAGATATGGTGAGTGGGGTCTCTTTAGTTGCCGTACACAGGTTTCTCACTGCAGAGGCTTGTTGCAGAGCACAGGCTCTCAGCACTCCTGGGCTCTAGAGCACAGACTCAGTACTCCAGGGCATATGGGATCTTCCTGGACCAGGGAATGAACCTGTGTTCCTCAGAATGGAAGAAAATAATAGCAAATGAAACAACTGACAAAGGATTAATTTCCAAAATATACAAGCAGCTCATACAACTCAATGCCAGAAAAACAAACAACCCAATGAAAAAGTGGGAAACAGACCTAAACAGACTTTTCTCCAAAGAAGACATACAGATGGCTAACAAACACATGAAAAGATGCTCAGTGTTGCTCATTATTAGAGAAATGCAAACCAAACCTACAAGATACCACCTCACACCGGTCAGAATGGCCCTCATCAAAATGTCTACAAACAATAAATGCTGGAGAGAGTGTGGAGAAAAGGGAACGCTCTTGCACTGTTGGTGGGAATGTAAATTGATACAGCCACTATGGAAGATGGTAAAAACTAGAAATAAAATCACCGTATGACCCAGCAATCCCACTCCTAGGCATATATCCCAGCAATCCCACTCCTAGGCATATACCCAAGGAACCAAAATGGAAAGAGAAACATGTATCCTGCTCACTGCAGCACTGTTTACCATAGCTAGTACATTGGCAGCGGGATTCCTTACCACTGAGCCACCAGGGAACCCCCGACAGCTGTGTTTATAACAGTGAGTAGTTCCCCACCAGGGGAGGCAAGACCCAGCTTCAGTGCCTGAGGAGTCTGCTCTGTGACCCTCCTTGTTGATTACTGGAGATATCACTCAGCACTTCTTTCCTGGGCTACCTCTAACAGTACCAGATCTGTGGGCTCACATGGCATGCGTGGAGAGGAAGTTTGTGCTGCAGAACCCTTTCTTGCTAAGGGATGTATGCTTCAGCTGGTCAGTGCATGGGCTTAGCATCCCACGTGTGACAGACACCACCTCCAGAGTCTAAAGAATCCCAGCAGGCTTAAAGGAAGGTCGCACCCCTAGTTGGGCTTCCTTGTTGGCTCAGTGGTAAAGAATCTGCCAACAATGTAGGAAACCCAGGTTCAGTCCCTGGATTGGGAAGATCCCCTAGAGGAGGAAATGGCAACCCACTCCTGTATGCTTATCTGGAGAATGCCATGGACAGAGCAGTCTGGTGGGCTAGTCCATAAGATCAAACGAGCCAGACTCTACTTAGTGGCTAAACCATCACAACCATGCCCCTAAACGGGAAGTAAATCCAAAAAAGAGTGGATATATGTATACAAGTAGCTGATTTCACTTTGCTGTACAGTGGAAACCTTGTAACGCAACTGTACTCCAGTAATTTTCTTCTTTTTTAAGTCGTGCCAAAGTTCAAGAAACCACTCTGTACCTTAGAAGAGATTGTTGTTGTTAAGTTGTGTCCGACTGTTTGCAACCCCATGGACTGTAGCCCGCCAGGCTCCTCTGTCCATGGGATTCTCCAGGTGAGAATACTGGAGTGGAGTGGGTTGACATCTCCTCCTCCAGGGGATCTTCCTGATCCAGGGATCAGACCCATGTCTCCCACGTTGGCAGGTGGATTCTTTACCACTGAGCTACCTGGGAAGCCCCTTAGAGGAGATAGGTAGGCAGGAATCATACAATCGGGAATTGTGGATTGTTGTGGCAGGGCCGTTAGCCTTGGTAAGCCTTATCTCCCACCTTCTGCAGTGTGTCTTAGTCTTACTTAGGTACCCAGAGTACCACTTCCTGGTTAGTACAATGGCAATGGAAATATCAGTGTCATGACCAGGGTGAAGATCTTCTGGATAACAGGGTGGCAGAAACCCCTGCTGACTGTATTGAAGCAGAAACAGAAATAAACTCATCTCTGGGGCAAGACAGTGCATGTGCACTCCTGTCCATAAAGTAGGGAAAGTAAGCAGGTCAGAAGTTTGAATATTGGTGACTTCAGAGTGGACATATGCTGATAACCAGCAACAGGGCACGAAAGATCAACTGTTTTCAAGGAGGATGCCCATGCTCTTGGCATCTAACATTGTAGATCGGTTCTGCCTTTTTCAGTACATCTTTGTATCTGTCCTCTTTTGCTCAACATTATCTTTGTGAGATCCATCCGTGTCACTGTATGTAGCTGTAAATTATTTACTCCTACTGCTCCATAGGACTCCATTACAGTTTATTCAGCCAACCATCTATGCACATGTGGGTCTTCAATTTGAGTCTGTTATTCATAGCACTTCTAAAAGACTCTTGTGGCTGTCTTTTGTTAAATATTTATAGGAATTTTTCTTTTGTATGAACCTGGGAGAGAAATCACTAGGTGATATACAACTCTAGTCTATGCTGTCAAACAGTCCTCCCATGAAATCACAATTTACATCTAAGACATACACATGGGGCTTCCCTGGTGGTTCAGTTGGTAAAGAATCTGCCTGCAGTACAAGACACCAGATTCAATCCCTGAGTTGGGAAGATCCCCTAGAGTCGGAAGTGACAATCCACTCCAGTATTCTTGCCTGAAAATCCCATGGACAGAGGAGCTTTGCAAGGGTTACAATGAGTCGGACACGACTTAGCAACTACACCACCACCACCACTAAGACATATACATGAGAATTTCATTTGAGGCAGGGCCCTCCAACACTATTCTTTTTTTTTTCATTCACTTTGGTACTGTTGATTAGAAGTATCCCATTGTGATCTTATATTTATTTCCTAGATAACAAACAAATTTAAGTTGCCAGTTGGATGTTGTTGCCATTTGGATATTGTATTTTTGTAAAGAAACTGCCCAGTTAGTTTTGTCCATTCTCCAATTGAATAGCCTGTATTTTTGATACATAGTCTTTTTGTATTTGAAGATGAATAATTTGTTGCCTGTCATCACTGCAATTATCATCTCTCTGGGGCTTGACATTTTAACTCTTTCACTGATGTCTTCTCTCAGCAGTTCTTAACTTTGATCAATCAGTTCAGTTCAGTTCAGTCGCTCAGTCATGTCCGACTCTTTGAGACCCCATGAATCGCAGCACTCCAGGCCTCCCTGTCCATCACCAACTCCCGAAGTCCACTCAGACTCACGTCCATCGAGTCAGTGATGCCATCCAGCCATCTCATCTTCTGTCGTCCCCTTCTCCTCCTGCCCCCAATCCCTCCCAGCATCAAAGTCTTTTCCAATGAGTCAACTCTTCGCATGAGGTGGCCAAAGTACTGGAGTTTCAGCTTTAGCATCATTCCCTCCAAAGAAATCCCAGGGTTGATCTCCTTCAGAATGGACTGGTTGGATCTCCTTGCAGTCCAAGGGATTCTCAAGAGTCTTCTCCAACACCACAGTTCAAAAGCATCAATTCTTCGGCGCTCAGCCTTCTTCACTTTGATCAATAGCCACACACAATGCCAGAGAATGTGTTACATTTCTGTATCTGTATCCATGGCTTCCCTGGTGGCATAGTGGTAAAGAATATGCCTGCCAATGCAGGAGACGCAGGTTCAGTCCCTGGGTTGGGAAGATCCCCTGGAGAAGGAAATGGCAATCCGCTCCAGTATTCTTGCCTGGAAAATCCCATGGACAGAGAAGTTTGGTGGGCTACAGTCCATGGGGTCACAAAGAGTCAGAAATGACTTAGAGACTAAACAGTTTGAGTATCCATACCATATGTTGGCACACCAGCTGTTGTTGAAGTTCTGTTTATGATATTCCATGATTATCTAGCATAATTTGATATTTTTCAGTGCCCAAACTGGGAATTAAATGAATTTTAAGAACACACTGCCCACCAGATCTTTTATTTTTTGATGGGGACATTAATGTTTTTAATTCATTCCTTTGGACTTTGCTTGTGTGATGGAGGGAAAGGAGGGTTTCAGGCATTTCTACTTGGCTTTGTCCAACTTAATTGATCATAATGACAACTAAGAAAGAGTTCACAGTATTTTTCTCCAGTTACAATTTATCCATCCCAAGTATACAGTTAGAAAAATAATCACATAATGAGTACACAGACATTTTGGAGTGTCTGAGAGCTGTGTGTGCTGGAACCCCATTGATCATCAGGTCTCCATTCACTTTCATTCTCAGCATCACAGAGTTTTGATTCTTCTGATAACAGAATCAGTTCAGAAATGAGACTCAAAAGCTTTTAGGTGGCCTGGGTATTCCAATTACCTCATTAAGGTATACCCATAGTTATATGTTTTGGAGGCCTGGGTTCTCCTTCAGTGAAAACATTTTAGGTTTGATCATTGATTTAGATCTGAAAACTGACCAATGGATCATTGCTTACAACAGCTGTGACTGACCTCTTCAATTTGATGATCAATTCTATCTTTACCTGCTGCTTCTCTAAGCCAAATAATATATCTCATCCCTAGGTCACTTTGTTTGGTGTTGTTGCTAAGTTGTGTCCAACTCTTCTCTGAACCCATGGACTGTGGCCTGCCAGGCTCTTCAGTCCATGGGATTTCCCAGGCAAGAATACTGAAGCGGTTGTCATTTTCTTCTCCAGGGGATTTTCCCAACCCAGGGATCAAACCTGCATCTCTTATGTCTCCTGCATTGCAGGCAGATTCTCTACCACTGAGCTGCCAGGGAAGCCCCTAAGGTCACTTCAGTTCAGTTCAGTCTCTCAGTCGTGTCCGACTCTTTGAGACCCCATGAATCGCAGCATGCCAGGCCTCCCTGTCCATCACCAACCCCCAGAGTTCACTCAGACTCATGTCCATTGAGTCAATGATGCCATCCAGCCATCTCATCCTCTGTCCTCCCCTTCTCCTCCTGCCCCCAATCCCTGCCAGCATCAAAGTCTTTTCCAATGAGTCAACTCTTTGCATGAGGTGGCCAAAGTACTGGAGTTTCAGCGTAGCATCATTCCTTCCAAAGAAATCCCAGGGCTGATCTCCTTCAGAATGGACTGGTTGAATCTCCTTGCAGTCCAAGGGACTTTCAAAAGTCTTCTACAGCACCACAGTTCAAAAGCATCAATTCTTCGGTGCTTAGCCTTCTTCACAGTCCAACTCTCACATCCATACATGACCACAGGAAAAACCATAGCCTTGACTAGATGGACCTTAGTCGGCAAAGTAATGTCTCTGCTTTTGAATATACTATCTAGGTTGTTCATAACTTTTCTTCCAAGGAGTAAGCGTCTTTTAATTTCATGGCTGCAGTCACCATCTGCAGTGATTTTGGAGCCCCAAAAAATAAAGTCTGACACTGTTTCCACTGTTTCCCCATCTATTTCCCATGAAGTGATGGGACCAGATGCCATGATCTTCGTTTTCTGAATGTTGAGCTTTAAGCCAACTTTTTCACTCTCCTCTTTCATTTTCATTAATAGGCTTTTTAGTTCCTCTTCACTTTCTGCCATAAGGGTGGTGTCATCTGCATATCTGAGGTTATTGATATTTCTCCTGGCAATCTTAATTCCAGCTTGTGTTTCTTCCAGCCCAGAGTTTCTCATGATGTACTCTGCATAGAAGTTAAATAAGCAGGGTGACAATATATAGCCTTGACATACTCCTTTTCCTATCTGGAACCAGTAGCCATTGTCAAAGATCTCTACTGGTCAAAGCATCCCGGTTAGTTCTCCTGTCTTACATTTATGGGTGATTACCTTCACTTTTCCTTGATTAGTTAACTACCACACCCAGCTTCTGACCTGAAATCCTATTATATATACTGATATTAGAAAGTGTAGTTTCACAGCACCATTGCCTTCTGTCAGCTCCAACATAAAGAAGCCAGTTATTATATCTCAAAGATGTTAATGTCTAGCTTCATTAATTAACCTGCTTTCCTATGACTTTAGCAAACGAAGCATTCTTGTTTCACTCCAGGAAAACATGGTTAGGTGACACAGCTCCTGGTCGTATGTATTAAATGTACTGTAACATCCCCCACCCCTGTCTGTGAGGCTTTTAAATTTTCTGTCCCTCATGGTAGCCCCCTCTGTGTCCACATGAAACTATTCCAGCAGCATATTAGGAAGAGATCATGTAGCATTGACAGGATGTTCTATCTCAGATCATAAGAATATACATCCATGTCAATAAACTCTCCCCTATCCACCCTGGCAGGTGTCCCTCTCTGATTCAACATTTTCAAGACTTTATACAGCATGTGTTCACCTGTTTGCAGATCCCAAAACTCTTTAGTAAATGAGTAGTGTCTTCCTCATAACAGAGAAAGAACTTATCAGCTTAGGGGAGCTCTGCTCAGTTGCTACCCAATTTACTCACCTGGAGATGATACATAACTAACTAGATAGATGGGGGAGGTTTTTTAGGAGCACAGATACCACCTTGTAAAGCACTCATCTCGTGCAGGATATTCTGAGGTTTCAGGTTTATTCACCCAAATATCACTGTCCCAGGACTCAGCATCTCACTGTTTCTCTATCAAAATCCTGACTTTGGCAAAGGATACTTAAGTGAAGTGAAAGTGAAGTCACTCAGTCGTGTCCGACTCTTTGCGACCCCATGGGCTGTAGCCTCCCAGGCTGCTCTGTTCATGGGATTTTCCAAGCAATAGTACTGAGGCTAAAACTAAGTTCCCTTTGTAGCTTGCAAGCTATAACCAACAGGTAGCCAATCTGCATTATTGTTAATCAGTTTCCCCTTCTCATTCAAGCACCACTGCTAACTAACCACTGCTTCACTTTCTACCTGTACTTTATCAAGTTTACCACTGGTGAAATAAACAGTCCCTGTAAAACACTGCATGTCAGGGTTATTACCTCCATACCACCCCTCGTCATGAGGTCTTTGTTGACTCTGATACAAATCAAGACCTGGTTCCAGAATTTCCTCTTTAAGGTATTCCTGGTAGGACCACATCTATAACCAATTCTCGTAACCTGGGTGCCCTCAAAAGTGGAGTCTAGGAAAATACCTTGGATGCAAAGACTTTAATTTTAAAATTTAAATTTAAGAATTTTTTTGCTTAGGAATTTTAAAATTGTGAGGAACATAACAGAGAGGGAGGGACAGTTCATGTAGAGTTGAAATGTTGAGCTGCTTACCACTGAGGATAAATGAATTTTATCCTGCTGGTAACTTTCTAAAGAGCTTTGTAGAATGCACCTCAGAATTTTCCACCATAATGACAGATTAGAAGAACATTCATTCGTAGGATAACTCCAATTCATAGATAACCCCTTGACAAGTGTTGCCCAAAGAGGTTAACTCACTCCCATTTCCATGCTTGTGCAAGTTCATAAGAGTGAGAAAGCACCCACAGAGAAGTTCTGAATGGTATTCCTGTTGCACCGAAGCAGATGCTGGTCAACTGCCTGCAGCAGTAACAGCTTGAGTAGAAAGGTGACCTGAGAAGATGAATGTGTAATAGATGTTACAATTTTGGTGTCAAGTTTTGTTCAATACCCGGGTCTCAGGTAGCAGCTGTTGCTCTTATTTTGCTTCTGGTGGTTCTTATTTTTTGACTCATATTGTTCAAAGCTTTTCTGTTAGAGGAATGTTTTCATAAAAATAGTTATTGAAAATGGTGTATCAGAGTTTCATTAGAATGATATATTGATATGAGTGATATAGAATAAGGAATTTATTATGGAAACTAGATTTTACATAAGTGTGCAGTACATGACCTTCTTGAATATTTTTCCCACTAAATTTTTACTATGTTAATTATTTCATGTTGTTTTGCCATTTTTCTGTTTTACTGGCTTCCCTCGTGGCTCAGCTGGTAAAGAGTCCACCTACAATGTGGGAGACTTGGGTTCGATCCCTGGGTTGGGAAGATCCCCTGGAGAAGGGAACTGCTACCCACTCCAGTATTCTGGCCTAGGAATTCCATGGACTGTATAATCCACGGGGTTGCAAAGTGTTGGACACGACTGACATGTTGGTCAGGCATATCTTTTTGGCATTTTCCTCTTTTACTGTTGATTATTTCATTGTTCAGAGATACATTCTTGACACTGTGTCTCAAGGCATTACTGTCTCTTCCCTAATCTACAAGTTTGCTTTGTTTTCCTTACTTTATGGGAAACAGAACGAAGCCATCAGTGGTGGGTAATTGATTTCTCTGGAGATCTGTGACAAGGTAAAGATGTAGGGTTGGAAATAATGTATTTTCTAGCTCTGTGGCAAGTTACTATTTAAAACAAACTTTGCAAATTATCAGCCTGTTTTCTTTTTTCCCCTCTTGAGGGATTTGTAGGATGTTAGGAAATACATGATACATTTTTAAATACTTAAGAATTGTTTTCCATCCTGAGCATAAGCCTATGATGAACAATGTAAGCAGCACAAATGAGATGGGACCAAATTATCATGTGGTTGCTGTAATTCACTGAAATAAAAATCCTTAGGTACTTTTTCTTAGAACTCTTGAATTTGAGTACTTTTGTCTTTGCTCAAATGGACCACAAGAGAGGATGTTCAGGGAAGTGTGTTGTTGGATAGACAAAGGATGCTTGCAGTTTACAGCAGTTTCTACTTTCCTGCTCTAAGCTCAGTGTGTGCTTTAAAGAGAAGCTGATGCCCCCGGTGACCACTGTCACTGATTATATCACAGTGAAATGATATGTTTCTTTGACCCACAATGGGGTCAAAATTTTAAAGACCATAGCCAAGTTGTTGCTTCAGTTCTAACTCATGGATGCTTCTGTTCTGGAACACTCCATAGAAAATCTTCTGGATTTTGTGCTTAGAGGGGTAATTTTTCTATGGCATGCATTTAAGTTCCCCTTAAAACTCAACTAGTACCTGCCCTGTATTTTCCAAGTTGAGAATCCAGTGCTCAGCCTGGTGTGCTTGACCTTCCACCAAATGGTTCATATGATTCTTTTATGTTATGTCCTATTACTCTCCTTCAAAACTTAATCATGAAGTCAGACTGTTTCTCCTTGAATCCCTTAATATTTCTGAGCTTTTGTTGTATACTCATAATTTTCTTTATTTAGAAATATTCCACTTGAATGCCCAATCACTCTATAAAAGTCCTAGCCTATTGCCAATAACATCTCCTTCATATAAATTTTCCTTATTCTTTTACTGAATGTAACCTCTTAAGCTTTAAATACTCACTCTCCTACATGCCCTTTCAGCCCTCACTTTTATTTTCTCTCTGTGATTAGAAAAATAAAAACTGTGATTTTCAAATTTAATACCTAGACCAGTTTAGTTTATTTACATATAAATATCTAAATCCTATAACCTTACATAACTATCAGAATCGGTTCAACTGTCTTCATTATACTGTTAAAAATATAAATCTTGAGACATGTTCTGTGTACATAAGTGGGCACGACATGGTTAAACTTTAAAATTTCAGTTTCCAGGTTCATACCTGAGAGGCAAAGATATTTTTTCAACTGTGGGGTTTTTATGAAATAGTATTCATCAGAGATTATTTTCTTTTCCTACAAAAGTCAAGTCAATTCATAAACCTCATCCATCAGCCCCACTCTGGTATCATTTTGATAGCAAAAAAGAAAGAAAAGGACATTCATACATATTAGGAAGGAATTGAGACTATTTAAAAACTGAAGGGAAAAAACACCAACATCTTATCTTAGTGTTTACATTTATTTGGATATATGCAAGATAACAGCAGAAATAGTCATAGATGTTTTGCTGACAAAGCCACTGTTCCCAATATGAACTGTAGTAATATCCTACAGAGAAATGTAAATTTTTCCATAAAAAATATAACAATCCTAATAAAAGGAAGCAAAATGGACGCCAACAGTGTGGTAGGTGGTAAAGCTCCCAAGAGCACGTCAGGGTTTAAGTAAAAACCAGGAATGGTTTATTAATCCACATTTATCATGGTTTTAAAATTGTACCACTTTCTTGGTATTCATAGGGTGTGCCTATGTGTCTTAGGTGACTGCTAATTATTCATGTATCATTAATTCCATATATGCTTGTTTTAAATTCTGCATTTCTTTTAAAGTTCTATAATAACTCACTCCAAATATCATTTTAAGTAGATTTTTTAAAAGACAAAACCAACATCTCAAAGGCTTCAAAAGGCTTGAATCCTTTGTAAATAAATTGGTTAAAGACAAGTTAATTCAAAGGTATCTAAGCAAGGCAAATACCTAAGTTACAATGATGAAAGCCTAATTCTTCACGTTCATCCTTAAGAAATGTTCATATCTTTGGGAAGATAAAGCATTGTAACAAGACATATTAGGCTACAAAATTTATCATTTATCAAGAAACACTGAAGGACTTTACACTTAGCAAAACAGGTTCTGATAACAGTGGGAGACAGAGTGTGTCTCTTAGTGCCTTAAAGTGACTGCTTATTATAACCAGCAGATGATAATAATGGAGAACAATATTATTAATATTTGTGGAACTTAAAAAAGAGATAGGTTACTAGCATTCAGGAAAAGAAAGTATAAGATGGATTAAAATAAATTTTTACCTATGACACAAATCCATTCCCCTTCTTCGCTGTCTCCCTACCCCATTTCAGAGCTGGTCTATGATACGATCATCATTGTTATTCAAACTGGAAAGGGAATTTATTTACTTAAAATAATACCACAGTGGCTACAGTGTCATAGCTTCTGTTTTTTAGTCATGAATATAAAAATAAGTATGAAATTAAGTATGGTAATATTGATGATTAAGTTGCATTTTTGTTTTGCATGCAATCAAAGACCACACCTACATTATGGGCAATAGTTGAAGATCAGCTTACTGCATGATGAATACCCCTTTCTCCTTTTTCTATAGTTAACAAAGATATTCTGAGTTATGTATATGTCATACACTACTTCAGGAGTAAAATAATTAGAAATGTGCATCCATTACTTTGGGGGACCAATNTTGAGTAATGCCAATAAATCAACAAATCTGCAAATGTTAACTAAGTATCCACTCTGTATTTTGTGTTTCCTGATGACTTCAGTAAAAAACAAATACTATTTTAAAGAAGTATTTAATCAACTGAGGGGGAAAAAAAGATTTAGGTCTCTCAATTACTCAACATACTGAGAATTTCAGTCCTGTAATGTAAACAAAAGTCTCTGAGTTCGAAAATAAGAATGTCGAATCTGGTTTATAATTGCTAAAAAGAAACACTTTAAGAACGAAAGATAAGTGCTTGATCTGAAAGTGTTAAAATGAGCTGAAAGAAGAGAGAATTCAGCTAGGGTGACTGAATTGTTAAAGTCAGAGTGACTAAGTGATCTCAGATGTGCAGAATGGATATATGTTGACAATAATTTGTGATTTATATGTAGTGGGATAACAAATTAATGGTGATTTACGAAGTAATTGTTCCTGAATTGCCATATTGTATATACTTACATGCTGCTGCTGCTAAGTCGCTTCAGTCGTGTCCAACTCTGTGTGACCCCATAGACGGCAGCCCACTAGGCTCCACCATCCCTGGGATTCTCCAGGCAAGAACACTGGAGCGGGTTGCCATTTCCTTCTCCAATGCATGGAAGTGAAAGTGAAGTCGCTCAGTCGTGCCTGACTCTTAGCGACCAAATGGACTGCAGCCTACCAGGCTCTTTCCTCCATGGGATTTTCCAGGCAAGAGTACTGGAGTGGGTTGCCATTGCCTTCTCCCCTTAGCTAATTTATCCAGGCATTACTATTGTTGTTGTTTACATTGGTAATAACTGTCAATGCAGAGATTGATTCAGGGAAGGATAAGATTTAGTCCATCAATGATCTGTTGCCATGAGGTAAGGAAGTTCCTTTAAAGAGGTAGATGGACTAGGGTGTTGGAAGCAGAATACATATGAATTGCTTTCAGGTTATTCTGAATTATGCAGCTTTTCTCCTTATGCCCAGCACCTACTAGAATGTTCAGGAATAATTAGCTTGTTCAATCAAAAGATATTTTCACTTTATCTGAAGTTTCTTAATCCAATTCTTAGAAGAGACAAGTACAGGTTCCCATCACAGGGACAAAATTTCCTGTAATGTGACCTGGAACATCCATCTTAAGTTCAAAACAAAGGGTCTTGACCCCAGATTAGAAGGGGACAGCTTTTTCAGTAAGAACAAAATGGAAAAAAATTACAGGTATTTATGTGATTTTGAAATCAAAAGAGTAGGCTTTAAGAAGTAGGAAAATGGTCAAGTACTTTTTAAAGACAGAAGATAAACTCTCCTTAGCTAAAATAAATGACTATATCTGATTGTTCCTCTGCATTTTATTCCTCTTAAATTATTGAAGGAAAGAAATGAAGTAGATTTGTCTGTATATTGATCAAATTTGATTGCTTCCCCATCATTCATTCACTATAGTCAGTCTAATGCAACTTGTATGAAAAAGGTTACCAATGATGCACTATTGATCAATTATATTGTCATAGTTGAGCTCTTCATTGCCTTTCAATATTTTTCACCTTTTAGACTTTATATCTGAATTAAAGTGGTTCTTCAATCACGTATTTATTCATTCATCCATCTCCCCACCCATTAATTCATCTATATATAATATAATTCTAGGGGTTAAGTACTTGACTTCACAGTCGCCTTTGAAATCTCAAAACTTCAAGTTATTAAAATCTTCCTATTTCTAATTAACCACCAAAAACTATTTTCCAATATTTTTAAACTCTTTGGCCACTGTTTTATAACTCTTTAAACCTACATGTTTGTTGTTACTTACCATACTCACAATACTGAAGTGGGTAGCCTTTTCCTTCTCTGAGGATCTTCCCAACCCAGGAATCAAACTCAAGTCTCCCACATTGCAGGTGGACTCTTTACCAGGTGAGCCACAAGGAAAGCCCAAGAATATTGGAATGGGTAGCCTATCCCTTCTCCAGCAGATCTTCTTCACCCAGGAATCCAACCGGGATCTCCTTCATTGCAGGCAGAACTATAAGGGAAGCCCTTACTCACCGTAATAATATAAATTCTCAATCTTATTGAAGTTGTATGATAATACCTCAAACTTCTTGATAATGCTAATTATCTTCTAAGAATGCTTTCAAAGAATTCAGTTAGTTCAGTTCAGTTGCTCAGTCATCTCTGTCTCTGCAACCCATGGACTGCAGCACACCAGGCTTCTCTGTCCATCACCAACTCCTGCAGCTTACTCAAACCCATGTCTGAAGAGTCGGTTATGACATCCAATCATCTCATTCTGTTGTTTCCTTCTCCTCCTGCCTTCAATCTTTCTCAGCATCAGGGTCTTTTCAAATGAGTCAGTTCTTCATATCAGGTGGCCAAAGTATTAGAGCTTCAGCTTCAGCATCAGTCCTTCCAATGAATATTCAGGGCTGATTTCCTTTAGGATGGACTGGTTGGATCTCCTTGCAGTCTAAGAGACTCTCAAGAGTCTTCTCCACACTACATTTCAAAAGCATCAGTTCTTCAGTGCTCAGCTTTCTTTATGGTCCAACTCTCACATCCATACATGACAATTTGAAAAACCATAGCTTTGATTAGACAGACCTTTGTTAGTAAAGTAATGTCTCTGTTTTTTAATATGCTGTCTAGGTTGGTCATAGCTTTCCTTCCAAGGAGTAAGTGCCTTTTAATTTCAGGGCTGCAATCACCATCTGCAGTGATTTTGGAGCCCAGGAAAATAAAGTCTCCTAATGTTTCCATTGTTTCCCCATCTATTTGCCATAAAGTGATGGGAACAGATACCATGATCTTCATTTTTTGAATGTTGAGTTTCAAGCCAGGTTTTTCCCTCTCTTCTTTCAGTTTTACCAGGAGTCTCTTCAGTTCCTCTTCACTTTCTCCCATAAGGGTTGTGTTGTCTGTATATCTGAAGTTATTGATATTTCTCCCAGGAATCTTGATTCCAGCTTGTGTTTCATACAGCCCAGCATTTCACATGATATACTCTGCATATAAGTTAAATAAGCAGATGACAATATATAGCCTTGACGTACTCCTCCTTTCCCAATTTTTGGAGCTTATAAAATAATTTTGACCGTGATAGTAAAAGCAGCTATACAGTTTCCAAATTTAATGTAATACATTTACAGAGTTACAAGTGCTCTATGTTCATTTAGGTTATTTAGTTTTAACCACACTAATAATATGAAACTAGAGTAGTTATTTGCTTAGTCTGAGTAATGTACACATTCCATTGAAATAACCTAGATTCCCTGTTTGAGGTTGGTGGTAATTTTGTCCTATCTATTCATATCACTTTAATTATTGTGTGGTTTGTCAAGGTAAATTTTTGTCTGGGAACCACCCAAACAATGTAGGTTACTCAATACCTACCACAGTAAGTGCTTGAAAAGAAAAAATTATATATATATGATTCTCTAAAAATGTATTTTTTAAAACAAAATTTTGCTTCCAATAGCCAAGAATAACTTCCAGGAAGCACATGAACATTCTTGAATAGGCACCATTTTGGATGAAGACAGTTAATATCTGCTCCCAAACAACCCAAACAGGCAATGAATCCACCACAGAAATTTCAAAAAAATCATGATTAATAAAACTATACAGTTTAAAGTAAATGCTAATTTCATATCAAAATGTTCTCATAAGAACATTTTATGTAATGTTTTAACATGTATGT
>SJYQ01001737.1:1037569-1047954 GCA_006410935.1 Redunca redunca | reverse complement strand
ACATCAGGGAGTTCACGGTTCACGTATTGCTGAAGCCTGGCTTGGAGAATTTTGAGCATTACTTTACTAGTGTGTGAGATGAGTGCAATTATGTGGTAGTTTGAGCATTCTTTGGCATTTCCCTTCTTTGGAATTGGGATGAAAACTGACCTTTTCCAGTCCTGTGGCCACTGCTGAGTTTTCCAAATTTGCTGGCATATTGAGTGCAGCACTTTCACAGCATCATCTTTTAGGATTTGAAATAGCTCAACTGGAGGAGAAGGGGATGACAGAGGATGAGATGGCTGGATAGCATCACCGACTTGATGGACATGAGTTTGAGTAAGTTCTGGGAGTTGGTGATGGACAGGGAGGCCTGGCATGCTGTGATTCATGGGGTCACAAAGAGTCAGACACCACCGAGCAACTGAACTGAACTGACCTGGAATTCCGTCATCTCCACTAGCTTTGTAGTGATGTTTCCTAAGGCCCACTTGACTTCACATTCTAGGATGTCTTGCTCTAGGTGAGTGATCACACCATCATGATTAACTGGGTCATGAAGATCTTTTTTGTACAGTTCTTCTGTGTATTCTTGCCACCTCTTCTTAATATCTTCTACTTCTGTTAGGTCCATACCATTTCTATCCTTTATTGAGCCCATCTTTGCATGAAATGTTCCCTTGTTATCTCTAATTTTCTTGAAGAGATCTCTGGTCTTCCCCATTCTATTATTTTCTTCTATTTCTTTCAATTGATCACTGAGAAAGGCTTTCTTATCTCTCCTTGCTATTCTTTGAAACTTTGCATTCAAATGGGTATATCTTTCCTTTTCTCCTTTGCTTTTAGCTTCTCTTCTTTTCACAGCTATGTGTAAGGCCTCCTCAGACAGCCATTTTGCTTTTTTGCATTTCTTTTTCCTAGGGATGGTTTGTTCCCTGTCTCCTGTACAGTGTCAGGAACCTATGTCCATAGTTCATCAGGCACTCTGTCTATCAGATCTACTCCCTTAAATCTATTTGTCACTTCTACTGTATAATCATAAGTGATTTGATTTAGGTCATACCTGAATGGTTTAGTGGTTTTCCCCACTTTCTTCAATTTAAGTCTGAATTTTGCAATAAGGAGTTCGTGTTCTGAGCCACAGTCACCTCCCAGTTTTGTTTTTGCTGACTATATGGAGCTTCTCCATCTTTGGCTGCAAAGAACATAGTCAGTCTGATTTTGGTGTTAGCCATCTTGTGATGTCCATGTGTAGAGTCTTCTCTTGTGTTGTTGGAAGAGAGTATTTGCTATGACCAGTGTGATCTCTTGGCAAAACTCTATTAGCCTTTGCCCTGCTTCATTCTGTACTCCAAAGCTGAATTTGCCTGTTACTCCAGCTATTTCCTGACTTCCTACTTTTGCATTCCAGTCCCCTATAATGAAAAGGACATCCTTTGGGGGTGTTAGTTCTAAAAGGTGTTGTAGGTCTTCATAGAATCGTTCAACTTCAGCTTCTTAAGAGTTACTGGTTGGGGCATAGACTTGGATTACTGTGATACTGAATGGTTTGCCTTGGAAACGAACTGAGATCATTCTGTCTTTTTTGAGACTGCATCCAAGTAATGCATTTCAGACTCTTTTGTTGACTATAATGGCTACTCCATTTCTTCTAAGGGATTCCTGCCACAGTCATAGATAAAATGATCATCTGAATTAAATTCACCCATTCCAGTCCATTTTAGTTTGCTGATTCCTAGAATACCGACGTTCACTCTTGCCATCTCCTGTTTGACCACTTCGAATTTGCCTTGATTCATGGACCTAACATTCCAGGTTCCTATGCAATATTGCTCTTTACAGCATCGGATCTTGCTTCTATCACCAGGGCCATCCACAGCCGGGTGGTGTTTTTGCTTTGGCTCCATCCCTTCATTCTTTCTGGAGTTATTTCTCCACTGATCTCCAGTAGCATATTGGGCACTGACTGACCTGGGGAGTTCCTCTCTCAGTATCCTATCATTTTGCCTTTTCATACTCTTCATGGGCAAGAATACTGAAGTGGTTTGCCATTCCCTTCTCCAGTGGACCACATTCTGTCAGACCTCGCCACCGTGACCCATCCATCTTGGGTGGCCCCACATGGCATGACCTAATTTATTGACTTAGACCAGGCTGTGGTCCGTGTGATCAGATTGGCTAGTTTTCTGTCTTCCTTCTGATGCCCTCTCTCCGGGCCTACTGTCTTACTTTGGTTTTTCTTACCTTGGACGTGGGGTATCTCTTCGTGGCTGCTCCAGGAAAGTGAAGCCGCTGCTCCTGACCTTGGATGTGGGTATGTCCTCTCCGCTGCCGCCTCTGTGCTGCTCAGCTGCTGCTAGCCGCTCTTGCAAAGCAGCCACCGCTCGCCTCTCTGCTGCTCGCCGCTCAGTCACCGTGCCCTCTCTCGGCACCTACCGTCTTACCTGGGGTTCTATATTTGTTTATAGACAATTACAATATAATGGATATAATTCTCTGTAACATACACTACTTCCTTTTTCATCTATTTTATGTATAGTAGGTTGTATCTGTTAATCCCATACTCCTAATATATTTCTCTTCCCTCTNGTAACATACACTACTTCCTTTTTCATCTATTTTATGTATAGTAGGTTGTATCTGTTAATCTCATACTCCTAATATGTTTCTCTTCCCTCTGCTCTCTCCTTTGGTAACCGTATCTCTTTCTATTTTCTGTATATTTTCGATTCCACATATGAGTGATATCACACAATACTTGTATTTCTCTTAGTTCACTAAGCACCATATTCTTTAGGTCCATCTACATTGCTGCAAATGGCAGTATTTCATTCTTTTTATGAGTAATTTTTCCTTTCTCCCTTTATACAACCGAAGTATATGTATTGGAGTTTTTTCATGTCTTGTTATCTACCATTTCCTCTTTACTCATTTTCACAGAGTTTTATTTGTATGATCTACTCAAACCTGTCTATTAGAACCCTGCTGATTATTCTATTCTTTTCTTTTTCCTTGGCTGGTTCCAGTAGACGTGTTATATCTATGATTTTTCATTTTTCTCTTCTAAATGTTTCCAATAGCTTGATCCATTTTCATCTCTGAATTTGATGTGCTGTTTGTTGAATAATGATGTGGTATTTTGCAGTGTGATCTTGATAAACTTAGGTTAAGCTTTTTTTTTTACTTTCAACCTGAAGAGCAAATCTTCCTGCTCCAGAAATCCATCTCTGTTATCTCCCATCTTTAGCAGGTCATCGCGGCTCGCAATCAAGTACTGTAACTAACAGCCTTCTAGGTCTGTGATGTGACAAAGGCAGCTTCCACTTTCACTGTGGCCACATCACTTATAGCAATCTCCCCAAGATTGAGTGCCAGGTGCTACAGTCTGAAAATATTTGACAGTACCTGCACCTTAAGCTCTGCTTTTTCTTGGGTTCTGTGTTCTTTTTCATCTTGCTTGGCTGGCATAGAGCCTTAAGTCTAATCACTATAATCCAGCATCATTTGGGGCCCCTTACAAAATGGTAACATTCAATTATAGAATAAAAAGCACAGACATTACTTTGCCAACAAAAGTCCATCTAGTCAAAGCTATGGCTTTTCCAGTAATCATGTATGAGTATGAGAGTTGGGTTATAAAGAAAGCTGAGCACCTAAGAATTGATGCTTTTGAACTGTAATGTTGGAGAACACTCTAGAGAATCCCTTAGACACCAAGGAGATCCAACCAATCCATCCTAAAGGAAATCAGTCCTGAATATTCATTGGAAGGACTGATGGTGAAGCTGAAACTCTAATACTTTAGCCATCTGATGCAGAGAACCGACTCATTTGAAAAGACCCTGATGATGGGAAAGATTGAAGGTGGGAAGAGAAGAGGACAACAGAGGATGAGATAGGTTGGATGGCATCACCAACTTAATGGACATGACTTTGAGTAAACTCTGGGAGTTGGTGATGGACAGGGAGGCCTGGCGTACTGCAGTCCATGGGGTCACAAAGAGTCGGACACAACTCAGTGACTGACTGAACTATAGAAATATTTGTATTCATATGACACCTAAAGAGATATGAGGGGATTCTCATTGTTTTGACCCAAATGCATTTTAATCCACATTTTCCCACTATTCTTCACCCCTCTAGTTTCATATTTGGACTGCTAGTTTTGTCTTTTTGTTTTTAAACCTATGTTTTATATATCCATTTTGGTTTTATCCTGTTTGTTTTTCCACTTTGATTCAGAGGGGGTGGAGGAGTAGAACTACCTTTATTCTGGCATCAGAAACCAGTAATATTTGAATTTCCCATGTTTTAAATTAAGGAGAGTGTATTGGGAACTCTGGGCACTGTTTTCATAATATCACTACTGTATTTTCTACTCTTGATTTGTTATTTTAAGTTAGAAAGTTTTCTAGAAATTTTAGTGAGTTCTTGAGAGCAAGAGATGAACTCAGGGCTAATGGGCCAAAATGAGATGTTAGAAGAATTACATCCCCAAAAGAGCAGGAGTAACAACCCAGTCCAGCACCAAAAGGCAGTCCCGTTCTCCATTTGTGGCCAATGATTGGGCAATATTTTTACTTTATTGTTTATGGGATTTCTTGGGCTTCCCTGTTGGCTCAGATGGTAAAGAATCTGCCTAAGATGCAGGAGACCTGGGTTTGATCCCTGGGTCAGGAAGATCCCCTGGAAGAAGGGAATGGCAAGTATGTTTGCCTGAAGAATCCCATGGACAGAGGAGCCTTGTAGCCTACAGTCTATGGGGTTGCAAATAGTTGGACATGACTAACACATACACAACCTTATGCAAACATGGGAATTAAACCAATAAGAGTAAAAGAATTTTTTATTCCTTCATGTAGTTTATATTCATTGGCTATACCATGACAAAAATTCCGGGCACTGGATTGCATTCCCAAAGGGTCAGATTTATGTGATTGTATATTAAATCCAGAATAGCAAAGACCTAAAAAATGAAAAAAATAATGCAGTAAATATTTACAGTTATGTATATTTCACAGGAAAAANTGATTATATATTAAATCCAGAATAGCAAAGACCTAAAAAATGAAAAAAATAATGCAGTAAATATTTACAGTTATGTATATTTCACAGAAAAAAAAAAACCACGTTTTATTTTTCCTACATTCAGAACTGTTAAATGATGCTGTGTCAGTGTTTGTCATGTCACTGGTGAAAGTTAATACATGATTACTCTGTTACATTAAAGCTTTGATGTGGAAGGTCTATACATAGTCAAATCGCCTGAATCTAAATGGCAGACTCACTTAGAATGTCTCATTACTGACTTTCTTGGCAGTAGATCTTAAATGTCATGTGCTTAATGCCTGACCATTACAGATGAAATACAAGTCTTGCTGAGGCATACCACAGGGGAGTACTATGTCTTAAAATAGTGTTTTGGTCTGATACAGGCCTGTCATCTTTGATATAAAAATGGGTCTGAAATAATTCATACATTTCCCAGGTGATATACAAAAAAATAGCACCCTGGGAAATAGCTTGCTCACTCATGGTATCTGGAAATGTACTTGATTTGTTAAAATGTGCTTTAAGGAAAAGTTACCAAAGCCAGGAAATGGTTTAAACAGCTCCAAGACTCCTTGCTTTATCTCTGCATCCTTTCATTCTTTTACTTATTCACAGGACTTCTGTCTCAGAAACTGTCATGCTGTTTGTTTTAATGGTTGTGCTTTGGCAAACTGTTCTGTACAGTCATCACATTTTGAATGAAATAATTCAGCACATAGAGACTCTGCCTGCGTGTTTTCTAACATGAGAAAATGCTGAAGTCATAGCGCCATGTTGATTCACAACAGAATTATACCGGCCAGTTTTAACTCACATCATCAGGGGTTTTAGTAACATATTTCTGAGTCAGATTCAGGAAGTCATCCTTCTGAGTTTTTCTAGTTACTTTGGAGAATGCCTCACAAGACAGTAATTTGCGCTGATCTAATTGTCCTTCACCCTTACTAAGTTAAAATATGATTAATTTGGGGAAAAAGTCATTATATAAAATTATAGAAAAGTTTAAGGTTTAGTGTTGGCAGTGTGCCATACACTTCAAAATATTTTGTTCAAACATTAAAAAAATTATGGAGTTCATTGCTGTGCTTCGTCACTCAGTTATGTCAAATTCTTTGTGACCTCGTGGACTGTAGCCTGCCAGGCTCCTCTGTCTTTGGGGATTCTCCAAGCAAGAATGCTGGGGTGGATTGCCATGCCCTCCTCCAGGGAATCTTCCCAACTCAGGGATCAAACCCAGATCTCCCACATTGCAGCAGATTTTTTTTTACTGTCTGAGCCACCAGAGAAGCCCAAGAATCCTGGAGTGGGTAGCCTATCCCTTCTCCAGGAGATCTTCCTGACACAGGTATCAAACCAGGTCTCCTGCATTGCAGGTGGATTCTTTACCAGCTGAGCTATCAGGGAAGTCCATACAGCTTATTAGTGACCCATTTTTCAGAAACTATAACTGAGGCCAAGAAACCTTTTAAACATTTTTACTCAAGAACATGCAGATAACTTTACTTCTTACTGCTTTCAAAAATTAGCATGCATTCTTAGTTCTAATGTGTTGAACTTCCTCCCATTTTTAAGTAACAAAAAAGAGTAACATTTCCAAATAATTGTTAGA
This sequence comes from Redunca redunca, assembly GCA_006410935.1. Taxonomy (NCBI): domain Eukaryota; kingdom Metazoa; phylum Chordata; class Mammalia; order Artiodactyla; family Bovidae; genus Redunca; species Redunca redunca. The sequence goes on along the minus strand of SJYQ01001737.1, from coordinate 1,041,311 downwards.
AGCATTCAGTTTCTATTATCATATTCCTGTTTCACTTTTATAATACACTTAAACTGAGATATTTTTATATTTATTAGCCAACTCAAATTCTATAAAAATATCTTCCCTAATGATTTCCAATCCCCATCTTTTCCTTAATTTTATTTAGAGATCACATAATCAGTACAGTATAGCTGTCACATAATAATTTATTGTCTTCTAATATTTGGTCTGATAGAATTTAGCCTTTCATTATCAATATTGATGATAATACATACATAATTCTTATGACTATTTTCCATTTGTCTGGCCATCCCATATAAATTATAAAATTGTTTATGGGTAAGGATACAACGAAAAGAGATTTATTAAACTTTCTTAGTAATTAGCTCATGAAAAAAAAGAATAGTCAGTGGAAATCTATACAGAATATTTTAACAATTGTTTTGTTTTGAGCAAGAAAAGAAAGTCATGTTGTTTAGATATACTACATGACCAAGTTCCAGTTTCCAATGTATAATTAATAAGAAGTAATTTTATAATTGTCAAAGAATTATAAAATCACATAAATGTGATTTTTATAAATTAATTTTTATCTCCCCCAGATCAACCGAGCAGGCCACAAAATATTAATTAGCTCCTCTGTGCTCTGAATGAGTCTGCGAAGAGGTGGGGTGGCTTTTGCCATGACAGCTTTACAGCAGTTAGTGCTCCAGGTGAGGTGAAAAAAGGAATGGAGTAGAGATGGAATACAGAAAATGCTTTGCCATAAAGCAGTGGGCAGGGTGCAGAGATTTGAACCATATGAAATTCAGGGTCATGCTATATATAATGGGACACATTGTTCAGCCAGTATGTCAATTGTTCCTGGAAGAAAAAATTTGGAGGTAATTGATTTGTTTGATGCTTCCCTGGTGTCTCAGAAGATGAAGAATCTGCCTGCAATGAAGAAAGAACTTAGTTCTTTCCCTGGTCTGGGAAGATCTCCTGGAGAAGGGAATGGCTCCCCACACCAGTATTCTTGCCTGAGGAATCCCACGGACAGAGAAGCCTGGCGGGCTAAGGTCCATGGGGTCACAAAGAGTCAGGTACAACTACGTGACATTCACTTTCTTTCATACAAAGTACATAGATTTATTATCCCACAAAAACGCTGAGGTAAAAAGTTTCCAAATTTTCAGAAGGTAGTGGAAATCCTTCCTTCTCAATCCTCCTTGCTTCTTTCTCTTCCCCCATGTGTTCACTCACCTCCTTTGACTGCTGTGTTATCTAAGTTATCCGTCTTCTCTCAGATACCCAAAACTATTGGAGTGTTTTCTCTTTCTTTTGCATTATTTTCAAGGCATTAAGGAAAGTACGCAGGAAGCACACTTTCCATATTCCATATTTTCCCATGGTGAAAGTGTCTATATGGGGACGAAGAAAGGTGAATATTTGGGACTTTTATAAAACTTCCCTGTCTCCTATAAGAGGACATCCCATCCACTTTTATCTAAATGATATTTTGGATGGTTAAGGTGTCATACCAAATTTTTTTTTAAGAGCTTACTATGTAGTTACCCTGTTTATATGCTATAATAGAAAAGAAGTAGATGCTTAGAAATTACTGGTTGATTGGCCATTAATTAATCATACAGCAGTGTCTCTAGCCTAACTAGAAGTGACTAGTGAAGATTAAATTTAATAAAACTTGCATGCAAATAAGAGTATATAGTCTGCTGAAACTCTCAGAGGACAAGAATGTAGTTAAATACTTTTTAGTCTATCATTTGAACACAGACATATGAATTAATAGATTTGTTATTTCATGTCAAAATATGTGCAATAATGATTTATGGTTTAAAAACACAAAATTTTAAAAATTCAATAATAACTAAAACTCATATATATATTGATACAGTCATGTACACGTAACCAGTTTAGCAAATATGCTGAAATAAGTGGCAATACGTATGAGGTTTTTTTTCCTCTGATTATTCCCTCAATCATGTTTTGTTGAATCTTTTCTCTTTTAATGATTTCCCAAGTTACATACATGTAAATCCAATCACTTTCAATCAAAAGTTATATAAAATGTAGTCCTTTCTAACTGATTTGTTAGGTAATTTACAATCCTTTTCTACCAACCACCCCCCAACATCCATATCTAGGGTTTGCTCTATTGACTTAGAAGAAAAGAGTTGAGCATAACAAGCTTTTTAAATCCTTTTCCACATCTCTTATCTTTATAATGGATAGAAAAGTGTAGGCTCTTACTCCCTTAGTGTAATGGAAAAGGGAAATTACTGGGATTATATTATTTAACCAATTGCTGGTCAGTGTGAGAAGACACCCCATGTTCCTGTTAGGCCACTGGTGATTTCACCTGCTCGTGACCTGCTGCATACCTGCTGCGTGATGGTCTTGTAGGTCTTTTCAGCCTCACCCTAGCACACATTCCAGTGATGACCTCCTCCTTGAAAGGTCACTTATGTATCTTTTTCATCCTCTAAATCTTTGCTAGCCCCTGACTTCCCTTTCCAAGAAAGAGGTTACCTTGCCTGTCATGCAAACCTATGCAAAAAACCAGTTTGTCCTAAAAAAAAAAATCTTGTCCTCTGCCTTGTGCTCAAATTTCCATGTGAAGCCACAGAAAAGTCTTTGTGTCCTTCAAGGGCACCAGAAAGTGTGGAAAGAAAAGGCATTCTCTTCCCAGGTACTTTGCTCTAAAGTTGTTTCTTTGTTCTGCTAACACACCAGCAAGCCTAATATCCAGGAGAGAGGTATGTACCCTGAAGGACGCTTATCAAGCTCTGGAAAGATGTCCTTTGCCAAGTTCCCATAGTTTGAGTGAACTCCGGGAGATGGTGATGGACAGGGAGGCCTGGCATGCTGCGATTCATGGGGTAGCAAAGAGTCAGACACAACTGAGCAACTGAACTGAACTGAAAAGTTTAGTGGTTCAGTATGTATTCAGCTGGAGAGAGTGTCGCCCTCTTTTCATTATCGTGTAAATGTCTTTCTACTTAGTTGTCCCTGGAGGTGGGGAATGCCCTCACCCCTGATGGGAAGGGGAAAACTACAGCATTCCTTTCTCCCCACTAAACCAACAACAGTATTACAGTAAATCGTTAAGTAAACACCTTCATTATAAGGTGTCTAATGCTTGTATTAGATGTGTTTTCTGCTTACTTAGAACGTGGGCATCCTTGGTACCTATTTGCCTTTGATTTTGGATTTCCATCTCCAGCTCTACAGCAGAAATCATATTCAATATTCAATCAATATTCAATCATATTCAATTATATTCTATGGATTGGCCAATGTGTATTTTGTTTAAACCAACATAATAGCAAAGCTGAGCTTCTGTAGCGGCTCAGTAGTGAAGAACTTGCCTGCCATTCAGGAGACACAAGTTAAATCCCTGGGTCAGGAAGATCCCCTGGAGAAGGAAATGGCATGGGTCCAGGATTCTTGCCTGGGAAATCCCACGGACAGAGGAGGCTATCTGTCAGGCTACAGTCCATGAGGTCACAGAGTTGTCAGATATGACTGAGCAACTAAATACCAACAAATAGCAAAGCTTCAGTTTATTTCAGTCACTCAGTAGTCTCCAACTCTTTGCAACCCCATGAATCGCAGCACGTCAGGCCTCCCTGTCCATCACCATCTCCCGGAGTTCACTCAGACTCACGTCCATCAAGTCCGTGATGCCATCCAGCCATCTCATCCTCTGTTGTCCCCTTCTCCTCCTGCCCCCAATCCCTCCCAGCATCAGAGTCTT
>SJYQ01001737.1:992470-1033023 GCA_006410935.1 Redunca redunca | reverse complement strand
TTAAACTATGCAAATTATCCCCATTTAAAAGAACAGGACTAGTATGTCTTATTTTTATACTCTCTCTTAGACTGCAAAACACTTTGAAGCAAGCAGCTGCCATGAATTTTGAAAACTAATCTGCCTTCATTTGATATCTATGCAAAAGTTGTTTAAAAGAATTTCAGACATCAGTGTGCCTGTCAAATGGGTGTGATCCATATCAGGAGATTATACTGAGTCAGTTGTTAGTTGGGAAAGGTGAAATCGATTAATCAATCATGTGTTTCTCTAGAGAAACATTTGGTACAGTCTGTAAAAGAGTACAGACAGACACACTCTGTGAAAATGCAGAAAGAAATGCTATAGAAAAGACAGAGATGAAAATATATTAAAGAAAAGTAAATTATCTACCATTTTATTTTTAATTTTCNGAAATGGTGACTTAGCAATATTTTTAACAATATGAAGCAACAAAGAAGCATTGACACAACAGAATTAAACTCTTAGGATTAGTTGGACAAAGTAACCGATTTTTAAAACTGCTTTCCTATTATGTAATTTATTGTCAAAACCTTCAAGCTGTTTTTAATACATAAGAGACCCGTCTATAAAATATTTTAAAATTCATAGACTACATTTAGGTGTACATTCAGTAATAACTACAGTCATTAAAACTACTATGAACAAAGATGGTCTAACTACAGTCATTAAAACTACTATGAACAAAGATGGTCTAATTGTGATTAATGTCATGAGTGATAAACAGTTTGGTAAATGGCAATTATTTGCTAAATAGCAATTGATGATCTAGAACTTGAAATAATCTTAATGAGAAGATTTGTGATACAGACTATTCATTTACTTTTCATACATATTTAGGGAAACAATTTGTGTGTGTGTGTGTGCTCAGTTGCTCCATCATGTCTGATTCTTTGTGACCACAAGGACTGTAGTCGAGCAGGCTCCTCTATCCATGGTACTTTCCAGGCAAGAATACTGGAATGAGTTGCCATGTCTTCCTTCAGGGGATCTTTCCAACTCAGGGATAGAACTCAAATCTTCTGCAATGGCGGGAAGATTCTTTACCACTGAGCCGCCCGGGAAGTGTCCAGGGATACAATGTATTCAAACATTAAGTCCAATATGGTATCTAATTTTGCAATACTAAATTACACACCTTCTCTTTATCATTTTGATGATATAATGTGGTTTATCTAAGTTTCCTGGATCACTTCTGATGTAAAAAACAACTTGTCTTTCCTCCTTTTGTTTCCTTTGGGAGGACATTGAGCACCTAGTCTTAGTTGATGAGATTATAGAACAACCGCAGGAATGACCTTGACTGGATTGTGAGTCACACGGTGGTGAATCACGTGGGTCACCTATGGTTACAATTCACATGGGAAGACTTAAAAGAATCTGATAATGAAAACGGTGTTGGGATTGTCTACAATGCCCCAATGTGTAAGAAGAAAAGGGAGCTATCCACTCTTCAGAGCTCTTTCCCAGTGGTGATCTATGAAGATGCTGTGACGAATCACCAGGTCATCCTTCCATGAAAGTTTGCTGGCCAGCTGCTGAGCAGGGTCAGCTCTGAATCCTGTCTATACATACTTCAGCTTCAAACTTTCACTTCACTCAACATACTCCTCTGGAGCCAACATCCCTTGACTGAGCTATGTGGATAAAGGCAAACAGGAGTCCTAAAGAGTTGGCAGTCTTGGCCCAACTCCAGACCACTCTGCCATGCCATTTTGGCTCCAGAGCACCATGTGGAGAGTTTACCCCAAGACGCAGTTGGGCTGGAACCCTGGTTTTGCCTCTCTCTCTTCCTGTCCTGCTTTCTCCTCCTTCCTTCTTGCAGATACTGGTACCAAAGTTACTCCCTAATGTCTGTCTCATCCCAGGGATGACTTCTAAGAGAACCCAACCTGTTACCTAATCCAAATCCCTTTCAGTGGATTTCCACTATCTCTCAAGAATCATCTCCTTGACCATGATGTATAAAAATTTATTTCATGAAATTATGAGAAGAGAAACACTATTTACAAGCCCAGGAAAGACACATAGGGTCCAAAAGGCTTGACCACCATGGCTGCTACTCTTAGGGATAAGTCAGTTCAAATCTATTTATTGTTTGATTTTTAGCCACTGATCTATATCACTTAGGTTGTGTATCTTTTATTTCCTCTGGGATCCAAGCAAGTGTTTAGTAAATGTGGGTGGTGTGCACAAAGAAATCAATCCCATTCCTGTGAACTTTAGATTGTACTGACAGTGTTATTTATCTAACAACTTGTGTAATCAAATTGTTTTTAAGCTTTGCTACCAAAGTTTAAATTTGTCAAAATCATTGTGAAAATTATTTTATGGATTTTATACTCAATAAAGTAGTTTGATTTAAAACATACAACAAGAAATGCAGTCCAAATTCCAGATATTTAATAAGCCTTCATAGATACAACAGGGAAAATAGCAAAAAATTTCAACAGGATAGATAGAGAAACTGAAAAAATAATTTTCATTCACTTTCTTCAGATGCATGTCACCCACCCCTTTGCCAAAAAAGTGACAATCTGCAACAGTTTTTGAAAAATCTTTAAAGTATCTCTTTTTATAAATCTCAGTAAAAGACATTGTATAACACATTTTTGTTTTGAAAATATATGTAGTTACGGCTTTTATAGAACACAGATGTACATGTCTATTTCTATCATCTATTAGTCAGCTGCAATTACAGTTCTTTTTAAAACCATATAGTTTAAGGCATACTTCAACACCCCAAATCTCTTCACTTTATGCTAGAAGCGAACATAGAGTATTTAAGACGCAAAGTGTTATTTCAAAACATGTACTTCATTCCTAGTTTCACAAACTGAACATAAGACTAAAAATCTACTCATAATACATAAAATGTATTACTTTAGTTTTAATATACCCATTTATGAATATGTACTGAGAAAATATGCTAGTATATCTAGTCAAGGCTATGGTTTTTCCTGTGGTCATGTATGGATGTGAGAGTTGGACTGTGAAGAAGGTTGAGCACCGAAGAATTAATGCTTTTGAACTGTGGTGTTGGAGAAGACTCTTGAGAGTCCCTTGGATTGCAAGGAGATCCAACCAGTCCATTCTGAAGGAGATCAACCCTGGGATTTCTTTGGAAGGAACGATGCTGAAGCTGAAACTCCAGTACTTTGGCCATCTCATGAGAAGAGTTGACTCATTGGAAAAGACTCTGATGCTGGGAGGGATTGGGGGCAGGAGGAGAAGGGGATGACCAAGGATGAGATGGCTGGATGGCATCACGGACTCAATGGACGTGAGTCTGAGTGAACTCCAGGAGATGGTGATAAACAGGGAGGCCTGGGATGCTGCGATTCATGGGGTCGCAAAGAGTCAGACATGACTGAGTGACTGAACTCAGAACTCATTAATATAGGAAAGAATTCTTGTAAAGTCCATTAATGTATTTGTTATATTTTTCTCCTATCTGTTACTAAGATGGAAACAAACTATAATCATTTATTAATAAAATATATTACGACTGCAAGTAAATGGGCTTTGTTTCACAAATACACTTGATTATAGAAATTAATTTAAGCTTCTAGAATGAAGCAGCAATGATTGCTAAATAGCTAACTCATTAGTAAGGAAAAATAAACATACTTGCCATAAAGTTGCACATGGTTAAGAAAAACTTCTTTAAGCAATATTGTAACAATATTAATCAGATTTATAGTTATATTAAATGTCACTCATTACAGAGACTTTTTCAAGAGGATGATCTAATGCTATGCTTTATAGTCAAACAGAAATATTTTGCAAAGCACACATTAAAATATTTTTGCAGTGGGCTTTAGTTTGCTCTAGAGTTTAGGACAGATATTCTTTCATTGGTAAATTTTAAGTATTTGAGAAATTACAGTGATAATAGAGTCAAAGTCAAAACATACAGTTGAATTTAGTAGCAGAAATAAAAAGTCAGGACAAAGCTTTAACATAGTGATAAAATTCATGTATTGAATCTATGGAATTATGTTAGCTAAATCATTATTAAGGAAATGTAAACATATTTGAATAGTTAAGAAAGTAAAAAAAAAAAAAAAAAAAGACTCCTGTTTAAATTTAAACTCTCTTTGGATGGCAAGGAGTCCCTTAGACTGCAAAGAGATCAAACCAGTCAGAACATGGAAGCAACCTAGATGTCCATCAGCAGATGAATGGATAAGAAAGCTGTGGTACATATACACAATTGAGTATTACTCAGCCATTAAAAAGAATACATTTGAATACAGTTCTAATAAGGTGGATGAAACGGGAGCCGATTATACAGAGTGAAGTCAGCCAGAAAGAAAAATATCAATACAGGATACTAATGCATATATAAGGAATTTAGAAAGATGGTAATGATAACCCTGTATGTGAGACAGCAAAAGAGACAAAGATGTATAGAACAGTCTTTTGGACTCTGTGGGAGAGGGAGAGGGAGAGGGTGGGATGATTTTGGAGAATGGCATTGAAACATGTATAATGTGATATATGAAATGAATCGTAAGTCCAGGTTCAATGCAGTATACAGGATGCTTGGGGCTGGTGCACTGGGATGACCCAGAGGGATGGTATGGGGAGGGAGGTGGGAGGGGGGTTCAGGATGGGGAACACATGTACACCCATGGTGGATTCATGTTGATATATGGCAAAACCAATACAATATTGTAAAGTAATTAACCTCCAATTAAAATAAATAAATTTATATTAAAAAAAAACAAGAACAGAGAAAACCATAAAAATGAAATCATTAACAAAATCACTCAAGGAAATTTCCCAGAATTAAAGTAAATACATCAGTTCAATTCAAAATAAATAAATAAATAAATAAAAATAAAGGAAATCAATCCAGAATATTCATTGGAAAGACTGATGCTGAAGCTGAAGCTCCAGCACTTAGACCAGCTGATGCAAAAAGCTAACTCATTAGAAAAGACCCTGACGCTGGGAAAGATTGAAGGCAGGAAAAGGGGATGACAGAGGATGAGATGGTTGGATGGCACCACCGACTTGATGGATGAGTTTAAGCAAGTTCTGGGGGTTGGTGATGGAGCGGGAAGCCTGGAGTGCTGCAGTCCGTGGGGTTGCAACATGACTGAGCAACTGAACTGAACTGAAGGTGTGTTTGTGGGGCTACCCTGCTGACTCAGATGGTAAAGGATCTGCCTGAAATGGAGGAGACCTGGGTTCAATCCCTGGGTCGGGAAGATCCCCTGGAGAAGGAAATGTAAACCCACTCCAGTATTCTTGGCTGGAGAATTCCATGGATAGAATTTCCTTCACCAAAAATGATTTTTAAGGGTAGAATATTAGAAATACTTTGATCTATTTTAAAATGCCCCATTGAGTATATTTCTGAAAAATCCATGACTTTCCCCATCATTATTGCAAGATCTGATATAATTTTTCATTGTCTGAGAATTTGGTTCCTGCTTTCTCTTTGAATTTCAAGTGTAGGTGACCTGGCTGACTTATGAAATGATCCACAATCCAATCAAGGTCATGTTCCTATTGATATTTGCCATAATTTTAAGAAATTTTCCTTCTGAGGTCACTGTACAGGACCTTCAATTTGATTATCATGTAAATGGACAATTCTAGTTTTCCTAAAATAGCAAAACTGGTGAAAATCATTTGCCAAAAATACCAGGTTTAAGAACAAAAATGTTTGTCTATTGTAGAATTTAATTTGGTCTCCAGTGCCCAGTTACTTTTAGTCACTTCAGAATTTTCCTTTGTGAATACATTTTATTGTCTTATCTCTGTAATTGGATATAACATCAAGACATTGGGACAGGAGCTACATCTGGTAATTAGTAGCATGTGCTGTGATGTCTGCTCCTCCTGTTCCTCAATCATCGGCACATGACTTAGTGTGGTCAGGCTGCTGTAACCCAATAGTACAGGCTGGGTAGCTTACAAACAGCAGAAATGTGTTTCCCACAGTTCTGGTAATTAGGACTTCCAGGTGCTGATCTGACGGGGTAAGGGGCCTCTTCAGACCTCCTTGTTTCATCAGATGGCAGGAGAGGCTAAGGGATATCTCTCAGGTGTCTCTTACAAGAACACTAATTCTATTTACTACTAAATCACCTAACAGTTTTATGATTTCACCTTTTTATTCCAAGATCTCTAGAGTGACTGAATTCATTTCACACACACATTGCTATCTGACATCTATCATACCTTGATGGCTGAGTTTTATATTCCATTGTAACATCCTATTACATATATATTTGCTGTTTTTTTGAGATTTAACCAAATACTTTACGATTATTTTTGCTGTTCCCTTTTATAATTTTCTCTATGATTACAATAATTATAGAAATATAATTATCCCCTATTATTATTTTCTCTCCTTTTCCCTTTCCAGTGATTCATGTGCATGGGGCTTCCCAGGTGGCTCTAGTGGTTAAAAACACCCCCTGCCCCTTTTTCCCCTCCTGTGATTCAAGCAGTTGAGCATATTTTCCATCAAAAAAGTATTTCTAACAGCATAAAAATATAGCTACAGGCTTTCTTTTTTAAAAAAACATCTGCTTGGCAGTATTAGTGCTCACCAGACATCAGTTCAGTTCAGTTCAGTCATTCAATCGTGTCCAACTCTTTGTGACCTCATGAACCGCAGCATGCCAGGCCTCCCTGTCCATCACCAACTCCCAGAGTCCACCCAAACCCCTATCCATTATGTCAGTGATGCCATAAAACTACCTCATCCTCTGTCATCACCTTCTTCTCCTGCCCTCAATCTTTCCCAGCTCTCCGGATCAGGTGGCCAAAGTGTTGGAGTTTCAGCTTCAACATCAGTCCTTCCAGTGAACACCCAGGACTGATCTCCTTTAGGATGGACTGGTTGGATCTCTTTGCAGTCCAAGGGACTCTAAAGGGTCTTCTCCAACACCACAAGTCAAAAGCATCAATTCTTCAGTGCTCAGCTCACCAGACATAGCAGTTGCTAAACATCTTGCCTTGTATCTTTGCAGTAGGACTTTCTTTGTGGCTCACCAGTGAAGAATCGTCTGCCAATATAGGAGATACCTTTGATCCCTGAGTCAGAAAGATCCCCCAAAGAAGGAAATGGCAACTCACTTCAGTATTCCTGCCTAGGAAATCCCATGGACAGAGGAGCCTGGCAGGCTACAGTCCATGGGGCCTCAAAAGAGTCAGACATGACTTAGCAACTAAACAACATGGCCAAGTGGCTCATTCCATCCAGTTTTCTGAGATGAAAAGACATGTGTCGCTAGTCAACTGAAATGTGTCACTAAATAGCTGTAATATTTTACTTTTTAAAAAAAGCAACCAGTGGCTTTCTAACCCTCTTTCCCTCTTGGAAATCTTTCCATCTTGTATATCTTTTTAGATATGCAGCTTAAGAGAAATGGGATATGATGTCAGTTTCCCTAAGTAACCATGAGATTATTCCTTGCCTTTCATAGTGTATATTCAGAATACAAGAGAAAAATCATTTGTGCTTTAAGCAGCTAGGGTTTTGGTATGTTACTAGCCTATTCTGATTGCTACCTGACAACTCAAGTGGATCTCCTGCATTCCATAACCCATTGGATAAAAGAGTGACACCTTTCCTTGCTGAGGAGTATCAATTTCTCTGGAAGACATTGACTCCTCTTTTCATCCACTTGTCTCCACATTCAAGAAGTACCCAGTTCTCTGATGGAAATTTAACCATGTAGAGCCCAGCGTTGCGGGGTGGGAACCAAGATGGGTTACTGGGAGTTGCTGTATGGTGCCCCCGTTTTCTTACACACCTTGTTCTTGAAACCATGAACACATTCTATTCATGATCACTGCAATAGCCCTGGTTTAACTGGACATGGAACAACTGACTGGTTCCAAATCAGGACAGGAGTACTTCAAGGCGGTATATTGTCACCCTGCCTATTTAACTTATATGCAGGGTACATCATGAGAAATGCCAGGCTGAATGAAGCACAAGCTGGAATCAAGGTTGCTGGGAGAAACATCAATAACCTAAGATACACAGATGGCACCACCCTTATGGCAGAAAGTGAAGAACCTCTTGATGAAAGTAAAAGAGGAGAGTGAAAAAGCTGGCTTAAAATTCAGCATTCAGAAAACTAAGATCATGGTATCTGGCCCCATCACTTCATGGCAAATAAATGGAGAAACAATGGAAACAGTGAGAGACTATTTTGGGGGGCCTTCAAAATCACTGCAGATGGTGACTGTAGCCATGAAATTAAAAGACGCTTGCTCCTTGGAAGAAAAGCTATGACCAACCTAGACAGCATATTAAAAATCAGAGACATTACTTTACTAACAAAGGTCCAATTAGTCAAAGCTGTGGTTTTACCGGTAGTCATGTATGGATGTGAGAATTGGACCGTAAAGAAAGCTGAGCATCAAAGAATTGATGCTTTTGAACTGTGGTGTTGGAGAAGACTTTTGAGAGTCCCTTGGACTGTGAAGAGACTCAACCAGTTAATCCTAAAGGAAATCAGTCTCAAAAATTCATTGTAAAGACTGATGCTGAAGCTGAAACTCCAATACTTTGGCCACCTGATGTGAAGAACTGACTCACTGGAAAAGACACTGATTCTGGGAAAGATTGAAGGTGGGGGGAGAAGGGGATTACTGAGGAGGAGATGGTTGGATGGCATCACAGATGTGATGGGCATGAGTTTGGGTAGGCTCCAGGAGTTGGTGATGGACAGAGAAACCTGGTTCTTCTGTCCATGGGGTCACAAAGAGTCGGATATGACTGCTCAACTGAACTGACTGAATACATATGAAAAGTGAAAGTGTTAGTCACTCATTTATGTCCAGCTTTTTGCAATCCCATGGTCTGTGGCCTGCCAGGCTCCTCTGTCCATGGAATTATCCAGGCAAGAATCCTGGAGTGGGTAACCATTCTCTTCTCCAGGGGATCTTCCTGACCCACGGATCAAAGCTGGGTCTCCCAATTTGCAGTCAAATTCTTTACAACCTGAGCCACCAGAGAAACCTAAAATATACTCATGAATTCAGAGAGTTACTTCCATGCTGATGCTTCAGATGTACCTCTAGTAGGCTACTTTAGCACTGTGTGTGTGAAAGTCACTCAGTCATGTCCAACTCTTTGCTATCTCTGAAGCCCGCCAGGCTCCTCGGTCCATGGGGATTCTCCAGGCAACAATACTGGAGTGGGTTGCCATTTCCTTCTCCAGGGGATCTTCCCAACCCAGGGATCGAACCCAGATCTCCTGCATTGCAGGTGGATTCTTTACCATCTGAGTCACCAGGGTAGAACCTTTAGCGTTACATGAAGTCAACTACTTCTGAATGTCTTGGTATATGATACAATAATGAATCTCGTGGTCACTCCTATATACCTCCTCTGCTATGAAGTGAATCTTCTGGTTGGATGTGATATTCTGGATCAAGCATCCATAAACCTTCAGATAGTGGTGCTGACTAAAGTTCTGCAGAGGGGAAAAGGTACTCATGGCCAGAATAAATATTAAGCATTTATTACTGAGGAGATCCTGAGGAATCTTCCAGGATGTGAGAGATTTATTGTAATTAACTCGCCACCCAATGGCCTACTGAACCACTATATCTTAATTTTCACTAAGGATAATCTGTCTCAAGGTGAGGAGTACAGTGATTTTATGAAAACAAGGGGAAAAAGAGAAAATGTAATGCAGGGAATAAGCTTAGTACCATATCACTGTCATAATACAAAGATTCCCGAAAGTGGAAGCTTTGGGATGTCCTGCTTATATTTGAACAGCTCTTCCATGTTGTTGTGAGAAATTTTGTAATCTCTCTGATTTTCCCTTGGAATCATAATCATGGAAGAATTTCTTGCATTCCCCTGGCCTTTAACTTTTCTCTGCTCTGAAACGTTGCACGTAGCTTAACTTTAATAACTCTAAAACGTGAGCTCCCCGTAGCTGCTGATCTTTCCCTACTTCTTACTCCCATGTGAAAGCGGAACCCCCCACCAGACTCCACCCTTCAGGTACCACTCATGCAGGATCTAAGAGATCTTTCTGATGGGTCGTGAGCCTCACTAGAGAAGCCTGCCTGCCCCCATGTGGCCATGGCCTTTTGCTTAATTCTTTTTAGAGACAATTTTCTCAAGTCTCTAGTTTTCTTCCAGATTTTTTGTTTTTCAAGGAGAGAGGAAAAGAGGGTACTTTTCTTCAAATTTCTACCAAAAAAAGGGTCAATTTCTACTCTGTAGGGTAACAAACACCAATTATTGAAAGACCAACTAGTTGCAAAGGGTGGATACCTGGTCAAAAATAGCTCCATCACAAGGAGGGGTTGTGGTTGAAGAAGGAGATATCTTTTGGTAGTCCAGAAAAACATGCTCATTTCTGCCAAGAATCAACGAAGGTAGATTGATTACTTATCATACTTATATCCATCTCTGAAGGCTTTTCAACCTTCCCATTAAGGCTTTTGATTCTTTATTTCAAACCAATATGGCTTCTCAAGTGTTATCCTCTAAAAATGGCTTCTACTCCGTATTTCTATTATGAGAGACATTAAGTGATGCAGAAATCCTGAAATGTCATTTAAAAAAAAACTTTCACATGTATGTACCAAATATCATGTTAATTTTCCTATAGTAGGCTCTGAAGGTGACAAATGTCACGCTGTCCCTTCCAGGCCATGTGACTTGCTACTTATTTACTATCAGTCTTTACTAAAAGTTTATTTGCTATAAATCTCTGGACCTCAATTATTTTCCTTGGTACTGAGTGGGAAAAATACAATTATTTCCTAAGTAAATTATTTTGTATGGGGTTTCCCAGGTGGTACTAGTGTTAAGAACCCACTTGCCAATGCAGAAGGCATGAGAGACACGGGTTCGATCCCTGAGTCAAGAAGATTCCCTGACGAAGGGCATGACAACCCATTCCAGTATACTTGTCTGGAAAATCCCATGGATAGAGGAACCTGGTGGGCTACAGTCCATGGGGTTGCAAACAGTCAGACACAACTAATGCGATTTAGCATGCATGTTTTATATAGCTTTGACCTGTTGTGTATGTGAGTGTGTGTGTGTGTGTGCACGCACACACGCACGCGTTGGACTTTAAGCTAGAGAGGGCTGTGGGGAAGCTGGAAGGATGTTTAGATGGACAAGTCAGCACAAAGGAAAGAGGAGTCATTAATTCTGAAATTACCTTCAGAGATGGATATGTAAGGATAATAAGGAATCAGTCTAACTTGGCTGATTCTTGCCAGAAACAAGCATGTTTTCCTGGACTACCAAGAGACATATCTATCTTCAACCACAGCCCCTCCTTCTGCAGGAGCTATTTGGACAGGTTACCAACCCCTTGTGACCAGGTGGTCTCTCACTAACCAAGAGTACTACCAAATATGTTAGGATGAAAAGAGCACTTTAGAGGATATGTGTGGTGGGGATATTAGAACAGCTGAAATTGTTGAAAGATGAATGAAAAAGAAAAATGAGAAATTTCTAGCAGCTATTTTCCTTATGAAATTGTATTCTGTCTGTCTTATTACTGACATTAAAAAAACAGCTTAGAAAATTTCAGTTCTTAAAAATAAATTTGAAAAGTGCGTGAAATACCTCAATATATACAAGAGTTATATAAGTACCTATGTGTTTCTACTCCACCTGTTAACACAGCTTACTGGTTCTGATCATATTCAGTCAATTAAAATGAAGAGTCAGAAGGCAGGCCAGAAGGGTGAGATTCATACAAGCTGAACAGTCTGCAATACCTGGTTGCAATTAGAGCTTCAAAGGTCAGATGAATCACCCCATTTTCTAACTCAATGGGAGTTACTGATTACAGAAAACAGCTAGAAAAGTAACATATTGAAGTTGTTTATATGGCTGTCTCATCCAAATGTACTGTAAATAGAGAATTTCAGCTGATGGACCACTTAAAGGAGAACACTTGTTGCTTTTCCATTTAAGTGTGTAGTAGTGTATTGCATATAAATTTTAGGCACCACAATTCAACTCATAACACCATATATGTGTATATATCCTATGTTACCTTACACAAAATCTTTTTAAAATTCCACCTTCTTATACAACTATTGAAGTCTATAAACAATAACTTAAAGTTCATAGTGGCAAATAGACGGGGGTAAAAAATGGAAACAGGGACAGACTTAATTTCCTTGGGCTCCAAAATCACTGCAGATGGTGGCTACAGCCATGAATTAGAAGAAGCCTGCTTCTTAGAAGAAAAGCTATGACAAACCTAGACAGCATATTAAAAAGCAGAGACATCACCTTGCCAATAAATTTCCATCTAGTCTAAGCTATGGTTTTTCTGGTAGTCATGCACGGAGTGAGGGCTGGACCCTAAAGAAAGCTGAGTGACCAAGATTTGATGCTTTGAACTACATTGCTGGAGGTAACTGTTGAGAGTCCTTTGAACTGCAAGGAGATCAAACCAATCAATCCTAAAGGAAATCAACCGTGAATATTCACTGGAAGGACTAATGCTGAAGCTGAAGCTCCAATTCTTTGGCTCCCTGATATCCAGCTCTTTGGAGAAGATGCTCCCTGATGCTGGGAAAGATTGAGAGTAGGAGAAAAAGGGGGTAGCAGAGGATGAGATGGTTTGATGGCATCACTGACTCAATGGACATGAGATTGATCAAACTCCAGGAGATAGTGAAGAATAGGGAAGCCTGACGTGCTGCAGTCCATGGAGTTACAAAGAGTTGGACACTACTGAGCAACTGAAGAACAACAAAAACTCTATAAACAATAACTGACATTTCATAGTAGAATACATCTGAATCCTCCCTATGTCTATATGATGTCCTTGTATAATAAAATACTGTATGTATTTCCTAGGACTCTGATGTGGACTGAAGAGTGAGAACAGTCTCTGACAAATAGTAAATTATTCACTAAAATAGGAGTTATTCACTAAATAGGAGTTATTAATATTAGGGCCATATTCATTTTGGGGATTGTTTATGGTTTAAACAACAAGTTTTCTCACAGTTCTAAAGGCTAGAAGTTCGAGATTAAGGTGTCAGTGGGTCTGATTTCTTCTGAGGGCTCCCTCCTTGGCTTGCAGATGGCTGCTTCTCACTATTTTCTTACATGGTCTTTCCTCTGTGTACTTAAATCCCTGTCCTGTGTCCAAATTTCATGTTAGTTTAGAGCTCACCATAAAGGCTGATTTTACTTTAATCACCTCTTTAAAAGCTCAATCTCCCAGTACAGTTCTGAGGCACTGGGGTTAGTGAAAGTCGCTCAGTCATGTCCGACTCTGACCTCATGGGCCGTAGCCCTCCAGGCTCCTCTGTCTATGGGATTCTCCAAGCAGTAATACTGGAGTGGGTTGCCATTCCCTCCTGCAGGATATCTTCCCAACCCAGGGATCAAACCCTGGTCTCCTACATTGCATGCAGATTCTTTACTGCCTGAGCTATGAACTTCAACCTATAAAGTTTAGGCGACCAAATTCAGCTCATGACCCCGTCTATAAACATGTACTAATATGCGTTAGGCTTCCTATCGGTGTGATTCTGTGCTTTCTTGATCTTTTGATATTCACTTTTTTATTGTAAAACCATGCTGTTAACCACATGCACAGAGTTGGGCAAAATATTTCTGGAATTTTTCTTTCTTTGCAAAACTGAAATTCTAACATCAGCTCCATCCTGGAGGACTCCATCCCTGGAGCATTTGGGGGATGCCCTTCCCTCTACTTCAGCTGAAAGGCTGCCAGAACCAGGCCCCCTTGGCCTGGGGCACCTTCACAGCCCTTGGAATGGAGACTACTTAACTTATGAAAGACTTTGTTCACAAATGCCTGTCGAGTAAACAGCATATACTTCTAACACATGGTATTTCATACCTATGTGTGAAGTGAATAATGAACGAATGAGGATTAACAGTGTGACCTGGGATTAGATGGTGTGTGTAAGAGCCACAGAACAGAGAATCCAGTTTAACAGATGCCCCAAGATGAGAGTGGAAGTAAATAAGCCGAACAAGAATTTGACAAATGGTAGTGTTCAATGTTACCTTCGCTAATGCAAAAATCAATCAAGCATGTGTTTTGACCAGTATTGCTAATACATCGAAATACAGATTCGTATGTAGTTTTTAACCACTCATTTTTTTTTTGATCTGTGTTTTTTAACATGAACAAAAGGGATAGGAGAAAAGCAAGGTTTACTCTTGCCCCTTACACTCATTCCATGAGCATTTGAAAATAAGTTATAGTTGAGAAAATCTAGATGGATTGATTTCCCAGTTTGTGTGGTCAGACTTTATATTCCTTTCATATCTGTGACTTTATATTTGACCTCTTCAATTTTTAAACCTGGGATGTGAAATTCTCTGTGGCACATGATTATCAGAGACTATTCTTATCAGCACTGAAGATGTTAGCATGCTTTGAAATTACAGTGTCTCAAGATCTATCAGATGGCAAGATTTTCCACACCCTGTTGTTATTTGATTTAAAATCATTTTCCTTTGGTTATATCCAGCAGAAACCAAGTGTTCTTTAATGGTAATGTCTGCAGCCATGGCTGATAAAAGTAGGCTTGGGTAATATCTTCAGTTTCTAACAGGGAGACAATTTGCTGTATTCCTCTTGATGGAATGGTCCCTCATGCCTTTCAGTCTAAAATAGTTCCTTATGGTTTTGAGAACGGTGGACACATGCAGAGGTAAATGATGGAGTGTATATATATATCAAGGTAATTATTAAAAGGGCCTTGGGGGTTCCTTGGTTGAAAAGTAACTTCCTCATACAGAGGGAGAGGATAGTGGGTCAAAATGTGCTCTGTGGGATGAGCTGCAATTTTTTTGGTATTCTCCGATTATATGCATTTTATCCATTACCAAACCATGCTATTAGCAAACAGGAGCAGGGAAGAAGTAAGCAATTCTGTGATAAATGAATGTGTGTGTGCTCAGTTGTATCTGACCCTTTGCAACCCTTTGGGCTATAGCCCACCAGGTTCCTCTGGCCATGGGATTCTCCAGGCAAGAATACTGAAGTGGGTTGCCATTTCCTCCTCCAGTGGATCTTCCAGACCTAGGGATAGAACCTGGGTCTCCCGTGTCCCCTGCATTGCAAGCCCAATAGATAAGTAGAGATTTTATCTGTTGTAGGTTGCTGAGGTCATAGGCAACATAGCATATATTTCAAATGATTTGAATAAACACCATGGCATGTGAGGATAGATTCAGATTACTCTGGAGAGTCTTAGACATTGAAGACTCACTTTGAGCTGATTTAACCCTAGAATCAGCTTTAGGGCAGTCCTTCCACCTCCCCTTGTACTTGGTGTCATTGTGAGATAATTCGGAGAGTGTGGCTTGATTTGAACCAGAGGCTTATGCACGTGGCATTATGGCCATGCCCAGTGCAATCCAGCATGTAAAATCATAGTTACAACTCTGATCGTGTTACTTTTACAACTCTGATCGTGAGTAAAAGTAACAGTGAATAATATAATGAAGCACAGGACAGGGTGACTTTATTTGCCTGTAAATTTTTATATAGAGAAAAACCCTGATTTCTAAACCAGCTGTTGGAGCAGCTTGATTTAGGATGATAGGCTCTTGTAGATATAATAGCACTAAAGATATCGTCATATTATTTTTCACAAGAGACCACAGGAACAGTGCTAAAAGAAACTTGTCTATTGTACGGCCACCCTTCTAAAACATTTGCCCATAACTAATTTTAGATACCTTACGGTTACAAATGACATTTTAACTAAAATCTTGTGGGCTAGGAAAGCAAAATTTAATTAGTTTTCTTTAAGGAAAGTGAAAAATGATAACAAATACCATCTGTTTCCATCCCAATTGCCTATAACTGTCACAACATGTAATGCCAGTGAGTCTGTCCCTCAGTGATCTTTACCAGCTCTCCCTTCCCTTCCTGAAAGACTTTGACCAAAATCTCAAGAGCCTCTGATCCGGTTATATGCACCTAACCACCCCCTGACCCTTCTGATGCCAAGCACGTGACTTTGTTCTTACACCAGTTCTGGTCCTTGAAATTCTCTGGTCCAGATGACAGGCCCTTTATTTCAGTATTTCAAATAATATACTCTTGGTGTCATAAAGGACCTTACACTTTATCCAGTCACATTGCCTCTGACTATACAGTCCCACCTGGCCTTGGTCCTGGCTAGACCTCCATGTCCCAGTCTGCTAGAGCTGAGTTTGTCTAGAAATAAATAGCTCTCATCTGTGACATAACTTCTACCACCGTTCCTACGCAATAAATGATACTGCCTTCCCTCACAAGTTTCAACATCAATCTCAAGCCCAGAATTTCCTCTGGTAATTACAGTAATGGGAAAGTCAGAGATTAGACATCAATCCATGTGAAAATATTTAGAAATTTAATGAGCCAACTCTTGACTCTGAGTCAGAGGGATGGTAATCAAGTTGACATTTTCCAAGGTGAGAGAAACTACTTTTGGGCACAGTTCTTTACAGTTTCATGATCTAGAAAACTTAGAAATAATTCACAGTAGAAAAGGTAAAGTGATTAAAATATTTAGGGAAAAAGAAGAAAATTTTAAACTCAGAAAATCAAAGATAACCTGGAAATTAAGTGATATTACATACAGCCAACTCTCTTCAATTTTCATCAGGAATTTCAAAAACAAGGTAAAGAATTATAACAAGTAATATTTAGCTCATTTTCAATTTAAAGCTTTTGGCTTACAGGATATAAAATTGTCAAATATCTTAACCAAATATCCTATCAAGGCTGCCATGTAACATTGAGCTGAGTTCCATGTGCTGTACAGTAGGTCCTTGTTGGTTTGGGGAAGAATGGATACATGTATGTATGTATACACGTATGGCTGAGTCCCTTTGCTGTTCACCTGAAACCATCACAACATTGTTAATCAGTTATATTCCAATACAAAATAAAAAGTTTTTTAAAAAAATTGTCAAGTACTTTAACAAAGACATTTCCATAGTCTAGTTCCCTAAAAACACACAGGAATGCACAAATATGCAAAAACACTCTTCCACACAGCCATAGGCTCCTATGAAGATGCTGAAATGGGTAAAATAACCCATTTTCATTTTTAGTGTCTTTTATTGATATACACAATACTGCAGGTAGAATCAGTACTCCAGATGGTTCCAACTTGGTGAGTCTCTGTTACTCTGATTATTGAAATATATTTATAACACTATTTCCAAGTTAAAATGGAATTTATTGGCCCTTTTGGAAACTACTTACTCTTAAAAAAGTTTTATGTTTTTAACATTTTGGTATAGTAGTAATTTATTAGAAAGTATTAATTTGTTCCTCAAAGAATAAATAGTATCATACAGTGACCTGTCATCCTTGTTTAAGAGTTCAGTGAATTTTTGCTTCCTGAGGCTTTATTATCCAGTGAATTAAGCACCCTTACTTTATTACATGGCAGAGTAAAATAGTGTTTGAATCTCAGCAACTATAGAAAACACTGCAAAGTGATCAAAATTCTTGCCCCAAGACAATCACATTGAACTTTGTCACCTTCTTGCCACACATCCACCTTTTATAAATAAAAGGCAATACCTTTTATTTATTGCATTGATGGTCATTTTTGAGAAGTGCCATTATCAGTTTAGACAAGGTTCATAGCTTAAACGTTTTCCATAGCAAATATTATGGCTTAAATAATATTCTGACAATACTTCAATCCACCAACACACACAAGTACGCAAATTGCATCTAGGCATTATCATCTTCCACAATCATCAGTGAAAAGTCCTTGATCAGATGCCCCATGAAGGACCCCACTTTTACTTCATCATCAAATTTTAAGAGATACATACTTTGGATCTTATTTCTCAAGGTAGAAAAATCTTCAATTTATGGGAAATGATAAGGCAGCAGAGATTTAAATTGGTTTGAACCTGTACTTAAAGGTACTTAGGCTGTCTCTGCAGCAAATGATGTAATCCTTAAATGAGAGGAATGTGCAGCTATTGACATCTGATGAGAAGCTCCATTCGCTGTGGGGATGGATAATGCTTTGCTCAAGCTATTGTTGGTAATAAAATTACCAGAATTGGTGGCTTTTCTGTGCCTGTGACAGAAGACTCAATTTTTCAACAACAGTATGTGAGATCATCTCCCAAAGCTTTGGTTAATGTCCTCTGGATACAAATAACAGGGTGGAGATGAGTGTTTAGGAAAGAGATTTGAGTACATTATACACCTATTGCCTTTATGTTTGTAACATAAATTGTGATTGTGTATGACAAATTGACTGAATTATGGCATCAAAGAGGGATGCCTATCCCCCCAACACACACACACACACACACACACACACATACAAAACACTAGATATGAAGGAAATCAAGCAGAACCCAATGAGAATTAAGCTAGTCTGAACAAAATTAAACCAGTCTTATAAAGGTATAATTTCTTAAGCTTTTAGCATGAAATTGAGGGTTTACCTTAGATGCTCCTATATTGTCTGAAAAATTCTCAGTATTTTCCTACCAACTCAATGGACATAAATTTGAACCAATTCTGGGAGATAGTGGAGGACACAGGAGCCTGGCATGCTGCAGTCCGTGGGATTGCAGAGTCGGACACAAGTTAGTGACTGAACTGCCACCACCGCCATAGGAAACAACAGAGAAGGAAGAAAGGAACTAAGGCCAGGCAAGCTACAGGAAAGGTAACGAAAAATCACTCGGTAAGAAACCATTTTTAATAATGCTGTGTGTACACTATTTTTAAAGTTGGGAAGTAGAAAATAGTTGGAATTTTTACATACCCAATTATGCATGGTTGAAAGTAAGGAAAAGTGAAATTATATTATTACTGGCAAGCATGTAGGATAGCTAATTGATAAAAGAAAAGTAAATTCAATAGGGAAATGTTTGTTTCTCCTTACATGCTTCAGGTTAATTGATTTCTACCAAAAACAATCAGTGTTCCTAAGTCAGTCACAACTGATAAAGCTTAGGAATCAATAGAGAGAGAAATACCACTTTGACTTTCTGTCATTATCTTAATAATGCTTATTTTTGAAAAGGGCCTTCTTTCTCTTTTAAAACATATTTCAAAATTAATGTGTGGTATATTGAAAGCTACACACCCATCCATCCACAGCAAAGAAGACAACAATCATATTTTATTCATCAGTCTGCCCCCTCAAAAAAGTTATGTCAAAATGGTCTCCTTCCCCTTTGGGATTTCAGAATTCTGCAAAGATCATGTGAAACAACATTAACAGTAACACAGTAGAAATGAATAAACATGGAAAATGACAAACAGGTTGCTTCCTTCACCAAGTGAGCATATAAAATGTGTTTGCAATTCAGGCCCAAATTTCAAATATTCCAAGGAGAGCTCTACCAGGAACCACTCTATATATATGCAAATATCCTCCTTCATACTCTGCAAGACAGCCACGTGGTTGTTACCAGCTTGGTGTGTGCTGTGAATCATTGCACCAGGGGATGCTTTCTAGTATCTTTCATATTCAATTTCATTTTGTAAGAACCAGTAGGCAAGTTCAAGAAAGCTAGGTGATCATGAAAAGGAGTTTGAACAAAGCAAAATTAATAGGTCTGCCTGGCACCCCTCCTGTCTGCAGCGGTGCTGCCTCTTGAATTTCAGACAAAGTCTGATTCTTAAAGAAGGAAGATTTCCTTTCCTGACCTAGGGTAGAATAAATGTTAATCTCAGTTATACTCAATAGTAGCCCACCCCAGGGGCTTTTTGTAGAGTAAAATATAAACTATTTGTCAACTCTTCATTCGTTCACATCCTCAGGGCATTTTAGCTACTGTATATTTCAAGTGTTTTTCTATTGACATTGAAAGAGGTTTTTTGTTTGTTTGTTTGTTTGTTTTGGATGGGGATAGGATTTGTTTATTTTATTACATTAAAGGTTATAGTAGGTGAAAGGGAAGTTCAGTTCAGTCACTCAGTCATGTATGACTCTTTGCAACCCCATGAATCGCAGCACGCCAGGCCTCCCTGTCCATCACCAACTCCCGGAGTTCACTCAGACTCACGTCCATCCAGTCAGTGATGCCATCCAGCCATCTCATCCTCTGTCATCCCTTTCTCCTCCTGCCCCCAATCCCTCCCAGCACCAGAGTCTTTTCCAATGAGTCAACTCTTCACATGAGGTGGCCAGAGTACTGGAGTTTCAGCTTCAGCATCATTCCTTCCAAAGAAATCCCAACACTGATCTCCTTCAGAATGGACTGGTTGGCTCTCCTTGCAGTCCAAGGGACTCTCAAGAGTCTTCTCCAACATCACAGTTCAAAAGCATCAATTCTTCGGCGCTTAGCCTTCTTCACAGTCCAACTCTCACATCCATACATGACCACAGGAAAAACCATAGCCTTGACTAGACGGACCTTAGTCAGCAAAGTAATGTCTCTGCTTTTGAATATACTATCTAGGTTGGTCATAACTTTTCTTCCAAGGAGTGTCTTAATTTCATGGCTGCAGTCACCATCTGCAGTGATTTTTGAGCCCAAAACACTAAAGTCTGACACCGTTTCCACTGTTTCCCTATCTATTTCCCATGAAGTGATGGAACCAGATGCCATGATCTTCGTTTTCTGAATGTTGAGCTTTAAGCCAACTTTTTCACTCTCCTCTTTCACTTTCACTAAGAGGCTTTTTAGTTCCTCTTCACTTTCTGCCATGAGGGTGGTGTCATCTGCATATCTGAGGTTATTGATATTTCTCCCGGCAATCTTGATTCCTTGTGTTTCTTCCAGTCCAGTTTCTTCCAGTCCAGCGTTTCTCATGATGTACTCTGCATATAAGTTAAATAAGCAGGGTGACAATATACAGCCTTGACATACTCCTTTTCCTATTTGGAACAAGTCTGTAGTTCCATGTCCAGTTCTAACTGTTGCTTCCTGACCTGCATACAGGTTTCTCAAGAGGCAGGTCAGGTGGTCTGGTATTCCCATCTCTCAGAATTTTCCACAGTGTATTCTGATCCACACAGTCAAAGGCTTTGGCATAGTCAATAAAGCAGAAATAGATGTTTTCTGGAACTCTTGCTTTTTCCATGATCCAGAGTATGTTGGCAATTTGATCTCTGGTTCCTCTGCCTTTTATAAAACCAGCTTGAACATCAGGAAGTTCACGGTTCACATATTGCTGAGGCCTAGCTTGGAGAATTTTGAGCATTACTTTACTAGCATGTGAGATGAGTGCAATTGTGCGGTAGTCTGAGTATTCTTTGGCATTGCCTTTCTTTGGGATTGGAATGAAAACTGACCTTTTCCAGTCCTGTGGCCACTGCTGAGTTTTCCAAATTTTTGGCATATTGAGTGCAGCACTTCACAGCATCATCTTTCAAGATTTGAAATAGCTCAACTGGAATTCCATCACCGCCACTAGCTTTGTTTGTAGCGATGCTTTCCAAGGCCCACTTGACTTTACATTCCAGGATGTCTGGCTCTAGATGAGTGATCACACCAGCATGATTATCTGGGTCATGAAAATCTTTTTTGTACAGTTCTTCTGTGTATTCTTGCCACCTCTTCCTAATATCTTCTGCTTCCATTAGGTCCAGACCATTTCTGTCCTTTATCAAGCCCATCTTTGCATGAAATGTTCCCTTGGTGTCTCTAATTTTCTTGAAGAGATCTCTAGTCTTTCCCATTCTGTTGTTTTCCTCTATTTCTTTGCATTGATTGCTGAAGAAGGCTTTCTTATATCTTCTTGCTATTCTCTGGAACCCTGCATTCAGATCCTTATATCTTTCCTTTTCTCCTTTGCTTTTCACCTCTCTTCTTTTCACAGCTATTTGTAAGGCCTCCCCAGACAGCCATTTTGCTTTTTTGCATTTCTTTTCCATGGGGATGGTCTTGATCCCTGTCTTCTGGACAATGTCACGAACCTCATTCCATAGTTCATCAGGCACTCTATCTATCAGATCTAGGCCCTTAAATCTATTTCTCACTTCCACTGTATAATCACAAGGGATTTGATTTAGGCCCTACCTGAATGGTCTAGTGGTTTCCCTACTTTCTTCAATTTGAGTCTGAATTTGGTAATAAGGAGTTCATGATTTGAGCCACAGTCAGCTCCTGGTCTTGTTTTTGTTGACTGTATAGAGCTTCTCCATCTTTGGCTGCAAAAGAATATAATCAATCTGATTTCGGTGTTGACCATCTGGTGATGTCCATGTGTAGTCTTCTCTTGTGTTGTTGGAAGAGGGAGTTTGCTATGACCAGTGCATTTTCTTGGCAAAACTCTATTATTCTTTGCCCTGCTTCATTCCACATTCCAAGGCCAAATTTGCCTGTTACTCCAGGTGTTTCTTGACTTCCTACTTTTGCATTCCTGTCCCCTATAATGAAAAGGACATCTTTTGGGGGGTGTTAGTTCTAAAAGTTCTTGTAGGTCTTCATAAAACCGTTCAACTTCAGTTTCTTCAGCATTACTGGTTGGGACATAGACTTGGATTACTGTGATATTGAATGTTTTGCCTTGGAAACGAACAGAGATCATTCTGTCATTTTCGAGATTGCATCCAAGTACTGCATTTCAGACTCTTTTGTTGACCATGATGGCTACTCCATTTCTTCTGAGGGATTCCTGCCGGCAGTAGTAAATATAATGGTCATCTGAGTTAAATTCACCCATTCAAGGGAAGTTAGTTGTCTCTTAACCCACTCAACATAGCTGAGCACTAGTGCCCCCATATCCCCCATCTGGGTCTTGGGACCTGAGGCTTGTACGTTTGTGGTAAGCTGCTTCAGTCATGTCCAAGTCTTTGTGAGCCTGTGCACTGTAGCTTGCCAGGCTCCTCTGTCCATGGGATTCTCCTGGCAAGAATACTCGAGTGGGTAGCCATTCCCTTCTCCAGAGGATCTTCCAACACAGGAATTGAACCCAGGTCTCTTACGTCTCTTGCATTGGCAGGCCAGTTCTTTACCACTAGCACCACCTGGGAAGCCAAAGGTTTGTACTCTAGCATTCAAATCCCATGCCAAGTTGGAAACGTGGCTTTAAGGTGAGTATCCTTGTAGCTCACTTTAGTTCTCCAAATACCCATAGAATCTTCCATAATTGAACGAACCAGATATTTTTGCTTTATTATCTATGAGCTCAGCTCATTTGACTGAGCTCAGAGCAAGGTCATTTGCTACTGCCTAAGACAGAGTAAATATCTGCAGTCTTCCAGAGAGGGCTTGACACTGGTTTGCTTCTACTGTCTCACCCTCTGTGCTAACTCATCTCTTCTCCTTCCATCACTTGCACCTTCTCTGAGGCCTGTTGCTGATTTGCAAACATCTGCTTTCAGTCCTGCTCCAAAAAGGCAGCAGGGAAAGGTGAGTATTTAAGATTTTGGTGAAGGGGGAGTTCAATGCAATCAAGGTTTTCTGCTAGTCACAAGGAGCTGATCACCATGAAGGGATTTTGATTTTCTAGATATGAGGAGATGTGAGAATTAGGATCATCAAATCAACTCCTGAAAATATCTGTCTGAAGATCTGCCAGCTTTCCAGAGCACACAGTGCCTCGTTTCTGATCTCCACCCTGAACTCCTTTCAGAGAGTGTTAAAGGCCAGAAGCTTGTGTGATTTAAACCTTGTAGAGGTATATTTGTTGTTGTTCAGTCGCTAAGTCGTGTCTGACTGTGACCCCATGTACTGCAGCTCTCTGAGTTGACTCAAGCTCATGTGCATTGACTCAGCGACAGCATCCAACCACCTCATCCTCAGTTGCTTGCTTCCCCTCTCACCTTCAATCTTTCCCAGCATCAGGGTCTTTTCCAGTGAGTTGGTTCTTGACATCAGGTGGCCAAAGCCCTGGAGCTTCAGCTTCAGCATCAGTCCTTCCAATGAATATTCAGGGTTGATTTCCTTTAGGACTGACTGTTTTGATCTCATTGTTGTGAAAGAGACTCAAGAGTCTTCTCCAGCAATCAAAGCTTGAAAACATCAATTTTTCAGTGCTCAGTCTTCTTTATGGTCCAACTCTTACATCCATACATGACTACTGGAAAAACCATAGCTTTGACTAGATGGACCTTTGTAGTGTTAGAAGGCAAATGCCAGTTTTTAGTTGACAACTTCAGCAGTGGATTGTGCTGGCCTTTTTTCTCCCTCTGCACAGATGTCTCTCTGATTTCACCCAGCTCAGTGTTCTGACCTCCGAATTTTCTGATACCTTTCTGTTGCCTAGGTGCACCTGCTTCCCTCCAGGAAGAAGCTAGCAATTGTCTTTCACTTGAGCTATGCTGAGGCACTGCATTAGGCAGCTTTTGAATGTAAACCCCAAGAATTCTCTTCTGGTTGCTTTACTCAATTTGCCCAGGACCCCAGTTTGTGCTTATTCTGCTTATGCTACTGATACCCCACTGACTGTTCTTAAGAACCTACTAGCACTGCGTAAGCCACAGTCCTTTGTAAAACTTGACATGTTTGTTTCAGCCCAGCCTTCATTTGTATTCCAGCATCTTTCTGTTCCTTGGGAATAAGGATCAACAGAATTCCTAAATAAAACATCTGAACAACTTGCTAGTCTCTGAGATTTTTGCCTGATGACAGGGTCAGTGGGAAATAACATATTTTTTAGAGTTTGAAGAATGACCATGGTTGCTCCAGGAATTTCACAGTTTGATATAAGCCTTGGATATAACCTGAATTTATCAGAAACCTTCTATTTGTCACCTAGGTGACTACAATTCTCAGTGTTTCAATCTCCAAGTCAGCTTTAATGATATTATCATTGCGGTTTACTAACAAATGACTCTAAATAACTGTGAAGCCCAAGACCTTCTTGACCGGATTATGGCAACAGGGCAGCAAATTCAAATATCCTTGTGGTGTTACAATAAACACAAACCAGGCGATTCTCCAGGCAAGAATACTAGAGTGGATTTCCATGCTCTCCTCCGGGGGATCTTCCTGACCCAGGGACCGAACCCTTATCTCTTATGCCTCCTGCATTGGCAGGATGGTTCTTTACCACCAATGCCACCTGGGAAACCCAGAATTCAGTCCCCCAGAATGCAAATTGTTCTGGCTGAACCCCACAATTCGTGATGAAAAGAAAACCTTAATCTAGACTCTAATAGCATACAAGTCCCTGTGGTCTGAATACTTGCTATATAATCTTTCTCATTCAGCTAGTTAGGTGATTGAAGGAGATACTTTGATTAGTTTTTGATATGTCTTCTGTTAATATACAAAAGCCATACGCCTGATGAACTCCCCAGCCATGCCTACCACAAACATAGTTTTTACAATCAAAACGTCTACTCCATGCATTGCCATTAATATATATAAATATATGTATGTGTATATATATATATATGTATGTATGATCTCACACGTGTCCCAAGCCAATTCTATACTGCTTTGATGTTGTTTAGTCATTAAGTTGTATCCAACTCTTTGTAACCCCATGGACTACAGCTCATCAGGCCCTCTCTTCATGGGATTTTCCAGGCAAGAATACTGGAGTGGGTTCCCATTTTCTTCCCCAGGGGATCTTCCCAACTCAGGATTTGAAACCACATCTCCTGCATTGGCAGGAAGATTTGTTGCCACTGAGATGACAGGGAAGCACTCTGTACTGCTTCTGTGCTGGCTACTTAGGAAGGCTGGGCAATTCAAATATTCCCTATTTATTATAAATGATTAAAACTAGACAAGAGCAGAATTTAAGACTTTCTGTGTAAAGGGTAAGGCCGAAACGGCCAGTTCACCTATCATATCTATTCTAATTAGGCATTCAGGTAAATGGGAGGAGATCATAGAATGTTCTCTCTTGTCAGAATTCTGATTCATCACTTAGCCTCCGTCCTAGTGCCTTCCACTGCAGCACCTTCATACTCTCCATACTCATGTCTGCACTCTAGATGCTCAGTTTCCACCTGGGGGCATTTTGCAGTGCTTTTCCAGAGTGGCCACTGAGTACAGATACCTAGCAATCCTAAGAATGTCAACCTAGCAATCCTTTTGCATGTCAACTCATCTACTTCACCTAAATCAGAGCAAGGTCCAAGATCCCTAAGTCAGTCTTTCTCAGGTTTCATGGATTTAAATGAAGAGGTACATTGAGCAGTCTTCTTTTATTTCTGTTTTTTTGTGGGGATTTTTTTTTTATGAGTTTATTTTTTGAAGGCAGTATGGTCTGCCTCACAATTAAGTGGAAGCTGTGGAGACTTCCCATAGCCTGTGACCCCACAAATGCACTGTCTAGCCTATCAACGGCATCCCCCCATCAGAATGGCGTATTTGTTAGAATTAATAAATCTACATTGACACATTGTAATTACAGTTTAATTCACATTAAAGCTCACTCTTAGTGTTGTGCACTGTGTGAATTTATACATTAGACAAATATATAATGGCCAATGTCCATAAATATAATATCATGCAGAGTGGTTTCACTACCCTGAAAAGTGTTTGTGCCTATTCATATCTCCCCACAACCCTTGGCAACCACTCATCTCTTAACTGTCCAATAGTTTCCCCTTTTCCAGATTGTCATATAATTGGAGTCATATAGTGTCTAGGCTTGTCACACTGGCTTCTTTCACTTAGATATATGTAATAGTTATGTTTCTTACATATCTTCCCAGAGCTTGATAGCTTTTTGTTTACCAATGAATAGTTCACTGTTTGCATAGTCATATCTCATTGTTTTTAATTTCCATTTTCCTGGTAGCATATGATATAATGCATCTATTATATGCTTATTTGCCATGTGCACATTGTCTTTGATGAGGTGCCTGTTCAGATCATTTGCTTTCATTTTAGCCAGATTTTTTTCTTACTGTTGAGTTTTAAGAGTTCTTTGTGTATTTTGGATGACAGTTCTTCACTGAATGTGTCTTTCAAATATTGTCTCCAGTCTCTTGATATTGTCTTTTGTAGAGCACAAGTTTTCTTTTTTAATTTTAATGAAGTCCAGTTTATAATTTCTTTCATGGAAAAATTGTGTTTCTTTCACTTAGCATTATGTTTTCAAGGTTTATCCATATTATAGGATTTTATATGGCTGCTCCATTTCTTTTTATTCCCAAACAGTATTATGTTGTATGGATATACCACATTTTTATCCATTCAAAAGTTATGGCATTTAGATTTCTTAGCCATTATAGATAATGCTTTTGTAATCATCTGTGTACACATTTTTGTGTGAACATATTTTCATAACTCTGGGGTAAATATCTAGGAATGACTGGGTCATGGGAACGCTCTGTTAATATGTTGGGAAGCTGTCAAAAGTCTAAAATAGCTACATCATTTTATATTCCTAACAACAGGATATGAAGACTCCAGTATCTTCACAACCTCATCAACACTTTTTAATATGACCTTGAGTATAGCCATTCCATTGTGTCTGAGTGATATCTCATCATGGTTTGATTTGCATTTCTCTCTCAGTAATGATATTGAGAATTTTTCATGTTGTAATTTGTCTATTCAGATCTTTTCCCCACAAATAACTTTATAATTGTATTCTGAATTTTCTATTATTGTTATAGGTCCTTTATGTATCCCAAATATGAGTGCCTTAACACACAGGTTATTTGCAAACATTTTTCCAATTTGATATAATATTTTCATTTTCTTCATGGTGTACTTTGAAATATAAAAGTTTTTAATTTTGAAGAAGTTTAATCTATTTTTCTTTGTACTTGTGTATGCCTTTGGTACCATAACAAAGAATGCTTTGCCTTACCCCAAATTTAAAAAATTTACTTCAGGGTTGTATTCTGAGATGTGTATACTTTTAATACTTAAATGTATGTCTGATTCATTTTTATTTTTTGTGTGTGTGTGCTGGAGGTATGGTTTCAACTTCATTTTTTTCCACATGAATAGTCTGTTGTGCCAATAATATTTGTTGAAAAGACTACTCCCCTCCCACCCCCACTGAATGTTTTGAACATCCTAATCAAAAATTGACAACAAATGTAAGGGCATATTTGGAGATCTTCAGTTCTATTCCATTGATCTATATGTTTTTTTAATCTAAATCCTAACACTATACACTCTTGATAATTGTAGCTTTGTTGTGAGTTTGAAATCAGAAAGTATAGCCTTTCATTGCTGTTATTCTTCAAAATTGTTTTGGCTGTTGTGAGTCCTTACATTTCCCTGTGAGGTTTAGGATTAGTTTGTCAATTTCTGCATAAAATTTACCTTGTTTTTTCTCAGGTATTTAATTAAGTCTATAGATCAACTCTATTTCAAATCCTGAAAGATGATGCTGTGAAAGTGCCGCACTCAATATGCCAGAACTGGAAAAGCTGTTTTCATTCCAATCCCAAACAAAGGCAATGCCAAAGAAAGCTCAAACTATGGCACAATTGCACTCATCTCACATGCTAGTAAAGTAATGCTCAAAATTCTCCAAGCCAGGCTTCAGCAATACATGAACTGTGAACTTCCTGATGTTCAAGCTGGTTTCAGAAAAGGCAGAGGAACCAGAGATCAAATTGCCAACATCCGCTGGATCATCGAAAAAGCAAGAGTTCCAGAAAAACATCTATTTCTGCTTCATTGACTATGCCGAAGACTTTGACTGTGTGGATCACAATAAACTGTGGAAAATTCTGAGAGAGATGGGAATATCAGACCACCTGACCTGCCTCTTAAGAAACCTGTATGCAGGTCAGGAAGCAACAGTTAGAACTGGACATGGAACAACAGACTGGTTCCAAATAGGAAAAGGAGTACGTCAAGCAAGGCTGTATATTGTCACCCTGCTTATTTAATTTCTATGCAGAGTACATCATGAGAAATGCTGGACTGGAAGAAACACAAGCTGGAATCAAGATTGCCAGGAGAAATATCAATAACCTCAGATATGCAGATGAAACCACTCTCATGGCAGAAAGTGAAGAGGAACTAAAGAGCCTCTTGAGAAAAGTGAAAGTGGAGAGTGAAAAAGTTGGCTTAAAGCTCAACATTCAGAAAATGAAGATCATGGCATCTGGTCCCATCACTTCATGGGAAATAGATGGGGAAACAGTGGAAACAGTATCAGTATTTATTTTCTGGGGCTGCAAAATCACTGCAGATGGTGACTGCAGCCATGAAATTAAAAGACACTTACTCCTTGGAAGAAAAGTTATGACCAACCTAGATAGTATATTCAAAAGCAGAGACATTACTTTGCTGACTAAGGTCCGTCTAGTCAAGGCTATGGTTTTTCCTGTGGTCATGTATGGATGTGAGAGTTGGACTGTGAAGAAGGCTGAGCGCCGAAGAATTGATGCTTTTGAACTGTGGTGTTGGAGAAGACTCTTGAGAGTCCCTTGGACTACAAGGAGATCCAACTAGTCCATTCTGAAGGAGATCAGCCCTAGGATTTCTTTGGAAGGAATGATGCTAAAGCTGAAAGTCCAGTACTTTGGCCACTTCATGTGAAGAGTTGAGTCATTGGAAAAGACTCTGGTGCTGGGAGGGATTGGGGGCAGGAGGAGAAGGGGATGACCCAGGATGAGATGGCTGGATGGCATCACTGACTGGATGGACGTGAGTCTGAGTGAACTCCGGGAGTTGATGGACAGGGAGGCCTGGCCTGCTGCAATTCATGGGGTTGCAAATAGTTGGACATGACAGAGTGACTGAACTGAACTGATAGATCAAGTTAGGAAGGATTGCTTTATTATAAGTATAAGTCTTTCAATCCATGAAAGAATTCCCTGGTGGCTCAGATGGTAAAGAAACTGCCTGCAATACAGGAGACCCAGGTTCAGTCCTCAGGTCAGGAAGCTCCCCCTGGAGAAGGCAATGGCAACCCACTCCAGTATTCTTGCATAGAAAATTCCATGGACAGTGGGAGCCTGGTGGGCTATAGTCCATGGGGTCACAAAGAATTTGACATAACTGAGTGACAAAGCACAGCACAGCAATGAACTGCGTAATTGTTTTAATGTCTGAACACAAGTGAGCAACTAATGCTGCTATTACTCTTTCAATCTATGATCATTAGATGACTTTTTATTTTTATTTTAACTACTTATAAATTTATTTTTCAGTTTTCAGTCTAAAACTTTTCACTTTAATTTGTCCTCAAGTATTTTACTTGGGAGATGCTCTTTAAAGTACAAATTTTTAAACTTCATTTGTGAGTTGTTCACTCAGAAGAAAAAAACTTTTTTCTGTATTGGCCTTATGCACTGTAACTTTGAATTTATTATTCTAATAGTTTCTTGAGGGGTGCTTTAAGGATTTTCTTTCTCAAACAGAGATAGGTTTTATCTTCTTTTCCAGTCCAAATGAGTTTGATTTTCTTTGATATTTGACCTGACTATAACCTCTAGGACAAAGCTAAATAGAAGTAGATAGACTAAAAAGCCTTGTCTTTTTTCCTAAGCTTTGGGAGAAAGTGTTCAAATTATTTGCCATTAAATATGATGTTAACTGTGGGCTTTTCATAGATACCCATTATCAGTGTAAGAAAGTTATTCATTGTACCTAGATTGTCGAGTGTTTTATTGTGAAAGGGTCTTAAATTTTTGTCAAATGCTTTTTATATCTTTTGAAATAATTATATTCACTCCATTCTCACAAAGTCATTTAAAATAGCTACAAATGATGAGACAGCCAATTTGGCTCCCTGTGTTTTCATATCTTACTTTTGTGCTATGCTTATTTTAAATGACTCTTTTTGGGGGGGCCGTTTAATAATGAGGTAGGTTTCATAACATGCAGTCAAGTAAGCTTAATGGTAAATTCAATAATTAAAAGATACAAAATGTATCCTAAACTAAAAGCTTACATTTGTGCTATGATTCTAACTATTCACATCCCAGATAATCTGTGTATGTGTTATTTAACAAATGGGCAATCATCCATGTTTGTTTTTCTGTTGCAGTCTGATTAAATAAAGCAAACCAGTAACTCTGGAATGATTTTGGTTTGTTTTTCTTGATGATTTCCTTCCAAAATAATCCATCCTACTTATTAGATCATCATCATTATGGAATTTCCCATAATTCAATGATAATTTTTGTGACTCTTAAAATTCTTGTGTTATATGATCCTAATACTTCTAAAAAATCCTCACAAGACAAGAAACATGATATCAATAAACAAAAATTCTCTAGTCAAATATGATTCTAAAAATAACCTCAAAACCATTAGCTTTTGTGAAATGCTTTTTTTTCGATAGACAGTTTGTCCAAATTGCACATCCAGATGTAGACATGAAAGTTATGTTAATGGGATTGCTACTCTGAGATCTCATAGTCCAAATGGATCACTACTAATTTCACAGTTGTGTTTAGTTCATTTAGGTAGTAATTTTACTATAATACCTAGTACCTATTTTAATTGAAATTTGGTAATGTGTTCCACAATTTAAGTTCAAAGCACTAATAGCTGAGGGTCCAGTCCTAACCTGACAGGATTGATTAAATGTGCCATTTCTGCTGTCCCTCCCTCATGCCTTTAACAACAACAACAACAAAAAAAAAAAAAGATGGAGAAGAGAGAGTGAGTGAAGTGTTTTGGGAAAAAAAGAGAATTTGTGAGTAGATGCTATCGGTGGCCCCTCTTTTCTCCCATGAAGATTTGACTGATGTGGCAATCCACTCCAGCACTCTTGCCTGGAAAATCCCATGGACAGAGGAGCCTAATAGGCAAAGAGTCGGACATGACTGAGCAACTTCACTTTCACTATCTCTTTAGCTAAATCAAGCACTTATAACTATATTTGGATAAATTCTAGTGAGTCAGAGAACTAGAGAGTCTGATGCTACTAGGGCATGGAGAAGTGCAATAAAGAAAGCATGAAAGAGAGGGGAGGAAAGAATCCCTTTCACATGGTGAGGATAATACAGTCTTTCTTGCTTTAAGTGGATCCCATCAAAGGTGCCACTAGTGGTAAAGAACCCGCCTGCCAATGCAGGAGATGCAGGAGATGTGAGTTTGACCCCTGGGTCAGGAAGATCCCCTGGAGGAGGACATGGCAACCCACTCCCATATTCTTGCCTGGAGAATCCCATGGACAGAGGAGCCTGGCAGGCTACAGTCCCATAGGATTGCAAAGAAACAGACACAACTGAAGTGACTTCGCATGCCTGCATGCTTTGAGTGTATCTCCTCAAAGTGGCTGAGAAGTAATCTTGGTCCTGATGAGAACAGGGGATGCCAAGATCAGGAGCACTTATGGCCACTGCAAGAGAGACCTGGGAGTTCACCAATCCCAGTTAGTGAAGGAAATATCTTTTTCTTCTTTCCCAACCACAACTTCAGCACAAGAAGCCCAGGAAAAGGAGGGAGGTGGATAGTGAGAGAGCAACCCCCTGGAGAACCAGGTCTAACCTGTACCAAAGGGAAAGAGAACTTTTAATCTGAGATTGAAGCATTCAGTTTCAATATCTTGGTCAATATAACCTGAGAACATTTTAAAAACTATAGAAGTAAATGTAAAGTTTATTAGGGATACTGACTTTTCTTCTTGATATTGAGAGGTTGAGTGACTCTAAAGATAAGATCAGCAGAAGTTTGTGCATAAATACTACTTTTTTTAAAAATTTAAAACATTTATTGTAAATGTTGGCAATTGTAGCAGAGTAAATTAAAAAATTCAACTTTGTTTGGCCTAGGAAAGAAGTCTCATCCACTTCCCTCTGGCCACGTACACCAAATGTTCAGGTCAAGGGTTCAGCTTGCCTTTGTCTGGGAATTCTTTTGCCTACTGACCATCATGGTCCATTTTCTGTCTTCTCTTTCAGATTGAACTGACACAATCAGCTGTTGTCTTTCTGGTTCTGAACTGGGTTGAGCCTCCCTGACCTTACCTGTGCTGCCCCTACCCACTCTCATTAGAGAAGATTTTTTTCCTTTTGGGTGCCAACTCTTACTGAAGTAATCTCTTTAAATCTCCATCTCTCCAGGACTTCCCTGGTGGTTCAGCGGTTGCATCCAATGCAGGGTGCACCAGTTTGGTCCCTGGTCAGGGAACTAAGATCCCACATGCCGTATGGCACAGCCAAAAATAAAATAAAAATAAATAAAACTCCATCTCTCCAGTTACTCAGACCAAAACCATGGAATCATTCTGCCTTGGATGACCATTATCTCCCCTCATTCCACATCTAATGCAGAAGCAAATCCTGTGGAGTCCACTTTCAAATATGCACCTAAAATCCAGCCACTTCTCCCAGCTTTTACCTAAATACTACTTTTATCTGTGTATAATGCAGTGATTTATTTGATTTCTGCTAAATTATTTACGTGCAGTAAAATGCATAATAATCTAACATATTTAGGTACAATAAAAGAATATTATATAAAAGCAAGAGCATTTGTCAATTATTATATAGAAACTCTGCTGATATACTGAAATGACTGGATGGATGCCTACACATACAAAGCAAATAGATCTTGTTTTCATATATTCAAGCTTCTATATTTGTAAATTGTTTTGGTTCTGCTTGATTTCAGGTGAACTTTAAAATGTGAAATCAATTCTAGAATTAGAAAGCTTTCAGTGAAGTGAAAAAAGATATATAATTCCCTTCTCCCTGCTCATTCATTCACCCGCTTCTGCCTCCATCCCTCTTCATTCTAGACGTAGTTATGAGAAAGAAGTTAATGAGTTGATGTTTGGAGAAAACAGCATGAAGCTTTTGAATAATGGAAAGATTAAAATTTAATCATGGAGAATATATGAGAATTTTGTTATGATTACATAATAAAAATGTCTTTTAAAAATTTCTTGTTCATACATAATCTTAGATGATATTTATTCCTTTCTATAATAAGATAGCCAGTAAGTTATCCTGAAACTTAAGTTAAATTATCATGAGTTCCTTTTATTTGATATTAGTATATTTCCACGTACACTTTAACTATGATAGTGATCTCTATTATTAGGTCCAGTTTTATTTTGCTCTAAAAATAGTAGTAAAATGATTGCATTAAATGTGATATAGATCAGTATAAAAATTATATCATCTAGGTAAACATAGCAACTATTATACTCTGTATAGTAAGTACATAAGTATATACTCGGCTTTTAATGTTCTATACTTTCATGTCTCTACATAGTCCAGTTTTAGCCTTTATCAGAATCTTTCTCTGATTCTCCAGAAATCTTTATCAAAATGTTCTCTGATTCACATATATTTTCTCTTTTTCCTTGGAGGGAATAACTTAAACTAATGAGAAAAAGTATTACTGCAGAGAGCAATGAATAGGAAATACAAAGCCTTGATTTATTTTCCTTATGTGAGCCCACTTATATAAGTTGACTTTGAGTTAATAGGTGTGTAGGGATGTGGGACGAATTGAGCATGTATCTCTAAAAAGGAATACCTAAATTATGCATCATCAGGGTTATATAATTCATGACAATTATGAAAGTTCAGAGCCCAAGAGTATTTTATTAATAATTCCAGTCTTTGGCTAGACAGATCTATTGATGATCCAGAAATACATCATCGGAAGTTCTTTCGACAGGGAGTTTAAAGGAACTTTGAGCTGCAAGGTGAGAGTTGTTATCTGGAACAACTGAATGTGCCAGGTTTAGAGAAGGAAGTGAATCCAAAAAGAGCAAGAAGCAAGCAAGTTCCAAATCCTTGGGAGCAATGAGGGTGAAGAGCAAAATCATTCACAGCTAGAGACGATGTCTAAATTTATAGGTTCAAACAGACAATATCATGAGAAAGTAGGTCATGATTTCAGAGGAAAAAGGAAATTTTTGAAAATTAAAATCTGAACAACTCCTCAGCAAAATATTGTCATTTGAGGCACCTGTTTTTTACATTGGCAACATAATGATGCCTAAACAAATAGCAATAATTTAGTGCTTAAGGGGTTAGTTGTTGTAGATAAAATGCATAAAATATGAGTATATAACAAGGTGATATTAACCCCAAAACAATCGAGAATTTTGAATGTGAATATTTTAAATTTAGCATTTTAACTCCACATAGATTTGAAGACATTTTCTTTGATAAGAAGGAAATTGAATGAAACCAATAGTTACTTTTTCACTTTATGTTACTTTTATGTTTCACTGATGCATTGTTTTAGATAATTTTCAGTTGAGAAATTCTTAAATGTCACCTTATTTCAAGTGCCTCTCAGATATAGAAATCTGACATCTTAAAGATTTGTGTGTATTTTTTTTTTTTAGGTTAAACAACAAGTTCATTATTGAATCATGAAAACTAAATAATTTCTGTGTTTTTAAATTGCTCTCAGACGGTAAAGCGTCTGCCTGCAATGCGAGAGACCCAGGTTTGATCCCTGGGTTGGGAAGATCCCCTGGAGAAGGAAATGGCAATCCACCCCAGCACTCTTGCTTGGAAAATCCCATGGATGGAGGAGCCTGATAGGCTACAGTCCATAGGGTCGCAAAGAGTCAGACACGACTGAGTGACTTCACTTTATAATATTTTCTCTGTAAATATATGTATAATATATAAATATATATAATATATGATTATTTCCTATATAAATATATATAATATAAATATTTCTTCTAGATTCATAGTGTATATTCAGAAGGCACCCCTTAAATAAAATCATTCATCTTAATAAAAGATCATATTCAATCATTTTTCAACTTCTAATTATTCTTAACATAAATTAGCTCATGAGGCTAATAGAAATGATAACAACCATTAAACATTATATATATAAATGTGTATATATGAAGCAAAGTGAAGTGTTAGTCTCTCAATCATGTCTCTTTGTGACCCCATGGACCTACCAGACTCCTCTGTCCATGGGATTCTCCAGGTAAGGATACTAGAGTGGGGTTCCCATTCCCTTCTGCATGCTGATCCCTGACCCAGGGATCAAACCTGGGTCTCCTGCATTGCAGGTGAGTGCTTTACCTCTGAGTCACGGAGGTAAGTGGTGAGATCAGTTCTACCTGGGAAGAATAGAACTTTTTCAGGGTTATTGCATGTGATCCTGAAATTCTGGACATGGTACTGACTGAGAGACTAAATTGCCAACACTGGAAGAAAGGTGGAAAAATTTTTCCACTTTGTCGTTTCTTTTTTAATCAGTTAATGACAAATGGCTGAAATGCTCTTTCAAGAATACAGAGGATTTCGTGTTCACTTAGTTTGTTGAAACATCAGGACTAAGATTTTTAAACCTCATTGCAAATATTTGGATAATTTTAGAGAGATGGGAGCTCTTTTGTTCATGAATGAGAAGGAAAGAGAAGGTTGAAATAAATCCACTTCTTCCACTCAGATTATATAATCACACAGCAAATGCCATGGCTTTCCATCTTTCACACTTAATGCACACCCCTCAGTGCCCAGAAAATTAAAAGAGTAAGAAGCTGATAAGGCTCATTCAATCATTTTAATGGTACTGCACACTAATCATGATGTAATATGTTTTCTTCTCCAAAAGTGAAGGCACAAATGTCTAATGATGAAGACTTCCTTGATGAATAGTTTGTCTTTGTCAAAAATTCAATGGCAGAATTCCACTGATATTGGTGCCTAAGTGTCCCATCTGCTGCCTGAAAGCTGGCTGACTTAGCATATGTAGCCTAAGGGAATTCTAGCATATGGAATGATCTCTTCAAAATCTAAATTTTTACCCATGAATTTCAATCTCAATTTCTATCGTACTTACTTTCCATTTTGTTAGTATCCCTTGAAAAATTGTATCAGGAAGTTTAAAGGAAACCTACCTAAGTACAAGTACATGCCTCACACATTGTCATTTACAAATACTAAATTATCTCCAACAATCCTATGTGAATATGAGCATATGTTAAACCTTTCTGTGCATTTTATTAGAATTTAGAACACTTACAAGGACATTTATATAGTTTATTTATTCTCATACCAACATATCTCATTATTAATACTTTCCTTTAAAGTGGTCTGGCAGGGTTTATTGGTCATAGACTGATTATGTTACACTAGGAACATAAAATCTTGGAAAAATGGGCCAGATAGGGAGGTATAGAAAATTTTTGATCTTTCAAGGCTGAGCTGACAGCAAAATTAACTGTTGTGTCTAACCATTTTTTGGAAAATATGTGTTGACTTGGGCTGGAATCAAAGAAATGATGGTCTCCTGGTACCCAGAAAGCCAGCCTAGGAATTCAGAGCAAGTATCACACATCAAAGACTTGGATCTTATTGTAGAGACTTTGCTGTATGGTCTGTCTTCTGTAAAAGTTGTTCAATCACTCAGTCGTGTCCAAATCTTTCAACCCCATGGGTTGCAGCACACCTGGCTTCTTCTCACTATCTTTCAGAGTTTGCTCAAACTCATGTCCATTGAGTTGATGATGTCATCAAACCATTTCATCTTCTGTCATCCCCTTCTCCTTCTGCCCTCAGTCTTTCCCAGCATCAGCATCTTTTCCAAGGAGTCTGCTCTCCTTATCAGGTGGCCAAAGTATTGAAGCTTCAGCATGAATCTTTTCAATGAATATTCAGGGTTGACTTCCTTTCAGATTGATTGATTTGATCTCCTTGCAGTCCAAGGGACTCTCAAGAGTCTTCTCCAACACCACAGTTCAAAAGCATCAGTTCTTCAGTGCTCAGTTTTCTTTATGGTCCAACTCTCACATCAATACGTGACCACTCAAAAAACCACAGCTTTGACTAGACAGACCTTTGTTGGCAAAGTAACGTCTCTGCTTTTTAATATGCTGTCGAGGTTTGTCATAGCTTTTCTTCCATGGAGCAAGCGTCTTTTAGTTTCATGGCTACAGTCACCATCTGCAGTGATTTTGGAGCCCAAGAAAATAAAATCTGTTACTCTTTCCATTGTTTCCCCATCTATTTGCCATGAAACAGTGGGACCAGAAACCATCTCTTGAAGTAGAAGGATAGAAACCACAATACAGGTTGCTAACAAAGACCCTTCTATGTTTATTGGGCTGTGCGAATTTCCACTAATGAATTATCATTGGATGGCATTTTTTCTCATTATGTTCTTCCTTCTTAGCAACCAGGCAGAAAATGGCCTACCCAGAGTTAAGATGGAGTTGAGTGTAGGAGACAGGCTTGAGTATTGGAGAGGAGAGGACCACACACAAAGAGAAAGCTGTTGAGGACCCTCAAATGTGTAGCAGAGGTCTGTGATCAGTGCATACAGATGAGAAAACACCCAGAGCCAGGGAAAGAGCCACTGCAAAGAATTTGATAGAATAATAACTGTGTTACATGTTAAGTGTCTTCAATTGTGTCCGACTCTTCTGCAACTTCAAGGATTGTAGCACGCCAGCGTCTTGTGCCCATGGACTTTCCCAGGCAAGAATACTGGAGTGAGTTGGCATGCCCTCCCCCAGGGGATCTTTCCAACCAGGGATAGAGCTCACATGTCATGTCTCCTGCATTGGCAGGTGAGTTCGATACCATTAGTACCACCTGGGAAGTCTACAGGACTGGCAATGTTGCCTTTTTCTACCATCAGAATGGAAAGACATAATTCATGACTTTTGGGGTAGAGTATACAGGAAGGCCTTGCCTCAACAGTGGTGAATAATTAGCCCTGTGGTGAGAATGGCTCTGGTCCCACCAAACAGTTATTAAAACAAGATTCTAAAGATTTACATTTGTTATAAGTAACTTCATTGTATCCAAGAACAAAGTTCAACAGCATTTATAGGAATAAAACAAATAACTGGTGTCCAACAAGGTAAACTTTATAGTGCTTGTCATTTAATATAAAATTACCAGGCATAAACTTAGACTCCATAATGAGAAGAAAAATCAAGTATTCAAATCCAGCCCAGAACTGGCACAGATGTTGGATTTAGAAGAAAAGTATGTTAAAACATATCGTAACTATATTCATAAGTAGAGACATGAAAGATAAAAACCCAAATTTGTGATTCCAAACATGAAATTTACAGTATCTGAGTTGAAAAATTCACTGGGTAGAATTAGTAAAGATTAACTGTGCAGTAAAACAGATATGAGAATCTGGAGATATAGCAAGAGTATCCAAAATGAAACAGAGCAGGGGAAAAATGAATAAAAATAGAGTAAACCACCAGTAAATTGAAAGACACTTTCAAATATCCTGATGTATGAATAAATTAGGGCTTCCCTAATGACTCAGTTGGTAAAGAATCTGCCTGGAATTCAGGAGACCTGGGTTCAATCCCTGGGTAAGGAAGATCCCCTGGAGAAGCAAATGACAATACTCCAGTATTCTTACTTGGAGAATTCCATGTACAGAGGAACTGGGAAGGCTATAGTCCATGGGATCAGAAAGAGTTGGACACGACGGAGCAACTTTCACTTTTTCACTTTCCTGAGTAATTAGAGTCTATTACTCAGAGAGAGTGGGCTGAAAATTTGAAGGAAAAAATGTAAATTGAAATGCATTGTATTGATATATTAAAAATTTATACTTTTTGGAAGACATTATTTAGAGAGTGAAAAATAAAAATCCAACACAGGAGAAAATTGGATAAATATGCTTATCCAGAATACGTAAAGAACCCTCAAATTTCAATATAGGAAAATGAACAGTTATCACATACCTATCAAAATGGCTAAAATTAAAAAGACTTGGTGAGAAATAGAAGAAAAGAATTCTCTTATATTTTAGGTTAGAATGCAAATTGTCCAATCACTTTAGAAAATAATTTCTTTAACAGTTAAGCATATACCTACCTTATGACCTGGTCATTCTATTCATACATATTTAGAGAAGACATATGATCACATAGAAATAATTATAACAATTTTTCCCTTCTATCTGTCAACAAGTGAATGGATGGAACAACTTGTGAGACATATATGTATAGCTAATCTCATTCTGCATGCTAGAAAAATAAGTCATTATTTTCCTTGTCTCTAAACATGTCATAGTTTCTTCATCTCTGCTGCCTTGGCAAAGCTAAAAACTATATTGTTTGCCTGAAATCTTTTTCTTGCTCATAAATTTCAAGGTATTTATTTAAATTCTACTGCATCTCTTAAATATCTCTGAATTTTCTCTTTCTTGGTACATCAGCTTCCCATGAAATTCCATTAGTCATTCTAACATATTAATTATCATGTGTCATTTTAATTGTCTGCTGATTATACATTTCCCATCGCCTTTTATTAGGACACCTTCAGGTAAAGATCTCTTTATAGTGCTTTTGTCTCACTGGAACCAAGAGTACTTTTGACTAATAATTGATCTTAATAAATAGTTGTGAAAGTTAAATTAAAAATATTTATATCTCAGTTGGTAAATTTATCAATGGGCAATACAAAATATTTTAATTTTCTAAGAGTAAATAATGTCTTGGGATCAAAGGATTTTCCTAATAATTATTTATTCTTAAGTGGAATTAATAAACCTGTGGCACAAAATTCAAAACACTGTCTTACTTAGGACAGTATTTCCCAAACACTAGTCTTATTTGTGCCATCTTCATGTAGTTTGAGCTATTTGAGTATATATTTTAAGTAGAGATTAATTTTATAATTTATTTCACTTCATATCTGATGCATTCAAGGTCTATCCATGCTGTTACAAATAGCAAGACTTTCTTTTCTAAGGCTAAATAATAACCCTTTATATATACGCTACATATGTCCCATTTTATATATATATATATATATATATATAT
>SJYQ01001737.1:959031-979014 GCA_006410935.1 Redunca redunca | reverse complement strand
TGAGCACAAGCTATCACTTCATTGACTTATTGATTAGATTCTAGGGAGAGTAAATTTGTGGACAGCAAAAATTTCTTATACATGCTAAAATATTTTGTGTAAATCAAAATCAGATGAAATCAAATTGAGGATTCAAGATCAGGATTAATATTGTCCCTTACCATAAATGTGTCTCGTTAACATTTTATTTTAGTACCATATTAAACTATACCTTGCGGTCTAATTCTCTAGTAGACATTCATCTGTTTGCATCATCCATTTCATAACAAAACAAATCATTTTAAAGGTTACATAAAATGGGCAGCAGTAAAAGAAACAGAAGTGAAACAGCAAAGAGACATAATAGAAGTGAAGATCATGGTATGACCTTTCCAAGTATAAATATGAAGCACTTGAACATTCAGCAGGAAATCTAAATTACCTTGTAGGGATTTTGGTGTACACTTATTTTTTTAAAGATCAGTACTAGTA
The DNA here is from genome assembly GCA_006410935.1 of Redunca redunca. Taxonomy (NCBI): domain Eukaryota; kingdom Metazoa; phylum Chordata; class Mammalia; order Artiodactyla; family Bovidae; genus Redunca; species Redunca redunca. The sequence goes on along the minus strand of SJYQ01001737.1, from coordinate 978,543 downwards.
GTTAAATAAAGACAGAAAACGCTTTTGGAATTGACTGAGGATTTTTGGAAGGAAAAGCAGAAAGGTGAATGTGAAGGACAGTGGTACACAACAAATTTCACAAACACACACAGTGGAAATTCAGAAACCATGCCCAGATTTACTTCTTGCTTAAATCATGTATTTATTATTCACAAACTATTGAAGTTCCGACTGTCAACTATTACACCAGACAAGGGAGAGACTACACTGCATTAAACAAAATCTCCATCTCTCCATCCCATAGTGGTACCTCCTAAGGCAACATTATAATAGATGCAATAGTAAGCATAGCCAGAGTTCAGTTTCAGTAAGGGTACTTAGATGAATTTACATCTAGATCAAAAGAATGAGTTAGAATAAATGTCTCGCTTTCTAATGCTTCCTTTTTCAGGAAATGGCAATTTCATTAGAGACTTGAATAAGCCAGAAACTTTGGGTTTCTCATTAACATCTCTTGTCCTCTATATCAATATGTGATATTTAACCCATCAACAAGTCTTCTGTATTTGATTTTGTATGTAATTCTGCAAGTATTCCACGTCTCCCCAGCTTCATTTTCACCACTCTGGAGCAATTTTCTGTCCTTTTGTGTAATGTGACAGCACTAATAAATCCCCATGTGTTCTGGATTCTATCCAATCCGCTCCACAATTGTAGACAGAGTATTATTTTCAGAACGAAAGTCCAACTCCATCGATGACTTCCGGTGACTATTTCAAAATGGAAGTCTGACCCTTTGAGTAACTTCCTGTCGCTTTTAGAAAACACTCTTCAACCTAGAATCTACATCGGTGGTCCGCATACTCCCTGCCTTTTCCCCTCATTCTTTGGAGAGCCAGCTTTCCTTCCAATGCACAGCATTATACATTTGATTTCTGGTCATAATTAAATTGATTAATTTTATATTGAAAAACTTTACAAAATTTTAATGTTTATATTGATGAATGTCTGAAAGATGCTTTTCATGTGACTGGGCTTTTTAAACTGTTTTAAAGAGAGTCTGTCTTTAACATGGGGGCCATTCTATTTTGTTCACAGGTTTTCCTTCAGGCTATATTTTTTTAAATGGTTTTAAATTTACAGAAAAATTAATGCCACAAAATTCCTACATGCCCCCCATTTTTCCCTATTAACATTTTATGTAAACATGGTACATTCTTATAATAATTAATCAAAATGTATGCATTATTAACTGAAATCCATACTTCTCATTTCCTTAGTACTCACTTTTTTCTATTCCAGAATCTTATCCAGGTTGTTATCATGTCTTATACACGTAGTTATCATGTTGCCTCAGGCTCCGGTCGGTGTTGGCAGTTTCCCAGACTTGGCTTATTTTGATGTCCTTGAATATTTTGAAGAGTACTGGTCTGACCAGTATTTTGTAGGATGCCCAAATGTGGCATTTATCTGATGTTTTCATTGTAAGATTGAAGATATGAGATATGGGAAGGAGAACCAAAAACAATGAGATAGAGTTCCATTTTCATCACATCATATCAAGGATACATACTACCTGTGTGATTTAGCACTGCTGACAGTGATCTGATGACCTGGTTGAGATGGTATTTGTGAGGTTCTCCTCAGTAAATTTCTTCCTCCCACACCCTTTCCAGACTGTACCCTTGGGAAGTCTCTATGCACAGCATACACTTAACAGGTGGAGAGTTAAAGGCAAAGTGTCTACATAAATTATCTGGAATTATTTTGCACAAGAGATTTTTTTTTTTTCCTATTAATGAATCCATTCAAACATTTATCAGTTGGGATTCATGGATATTTTATACTGTGGGTTACAATACAATAATATTTCACTTATTTTGCTGTTCAAGTTTTCCTTCTTAGTGTTCTTTCAATTCTGCTGTTTCTTTNGAGAGAGAGAGAGAGAGAGTGTGTGTGTGTGTGTGTGTGTGTGTGTGTGTGTGTGCACGTGCGTGCTGCCTGTTGAATATTTTCTTACTTCTGGCCCTCAAGAAGCTCCAAGTTCATTTTGTATTATTTCCTGCCTCCATTCTAGAATCAGCCATTCCTCCAAGGAACTTTGATTCTTTTTAGTAGATGATGGTAATGGAAACCAATATCTGGATTTTAGTTGTATTTGTTGCTACCAGGGAGACATTTCTTTTAGGTTTGTTCATCCAACAGTAAAGAAATAGGTATCTGTGTAGTGACTCATATATATATTATATATATATATAATATATATATACACACACACATATCTGTCAATATTTCTATGCACAATACTTTAAATCTGAATTAAGCAATGCATGAGTTTATACTGATGTTTCCAGTTTTAATTCATTCTTGCATAGACCATTCTAGCCTTTTCTCTTGGTCTGTATGTCATTTCACACTCCAAATGTGTAAAACCTGTTTCTCACCATCCAGCATCCATGTGTTATTTAATTCCATTGTGCATTTGTAGTAGCTTTAGAGTTTTTAAGCCACACTTTGTGGGAAATATCCTCATCATCTAGGGTATAGCATTTATGAGCAGTTACATTTATGTTTAGTCTTCCAGACTGACTAGCTTCAAAATTTACTTAGGCCAATACTGTTGTCCCTCACATCCCTCAGTAAGATTGCTTCATAAATTTGTAAAATTAGTAAACTCTCTTGTCACAGTCTGCATTTTTTTTTCCTGGGATTTCCTCATCTTCTGAAATGATTTTTTGAAATGTGTATTTGCTACGGTTCAGTTTTTAATTGGAAAATTCTATGTGTTTTCACAAATGCACAGTGTCTTGTATAGATCGTTACAGTATCATACAGAATAGCACGACTAACAATAAAAACCATCCGTATTTCACCTATTCCTCTCTTTTCCTCCTTCCCCAAAGCCCCAATGCTCAACGATTATTGTATGTTTTCAGTTTTATCTTTTTCCAAATGTCAAATGATTGAAATCATGAAATTTGTAGATTTATTAGACCGACTTTTTCAACTTAAAAATATGCATTTAAGTTTCCTCCAAGTTTATTTGTGGCTTGATAGTTCATTTATTTTTATCATTGAACAAAATTCAAATACATATGTGTGTGTATGTGTGTAAATATGTTTTAAGTTTTATTTTTCTATTCACCTAACAGAAGACATCTTGGTTGCTTCCCATGTTGGCGATTATAAATAAAACATTCATATNTGTAAACATGGTACATTCTTATAATTAATCAAAATGTATGCATTATTAACTGAAATCCATACTTCTCATTTCCTTAGTACTCACTTTTATCTATTCCAGAATCTTATCCAGGTTGTTATCATGTCTTATACACGTAGTTATTGTGTTGCCTCAGGCTCCTGTCGGTTGCTTCCCATGTTGGTTGCTTCCCATGTTGGTGATTATAAATAAAACATTCATATGGAGGTTTTTCAGTGGACATAGTTTGGTTGCTTCCCATGTTGGTGATTATAAATAAAACATTCATATGGAGGTTTTTCAGTGGACATAGTTTTCAGATCTGTTGGGAAAATACTTGTGGGCACAATTGGTAGATCTTTGTTAAGACTATATTTAGCTTTATCTTCAAAAGAGGCTGTACCATTTTCATTCCCACCAGCAATGAATGAAGGTGGTTTTCTCTCACTTATTTCTGCATCCTTGTCAACACTAGAATTGCTTTTTTTTTTTTTTAGATTTTACCTGTTTTAATAGGTGTGTAATATCTGTCTTAATTTATAATCCTAATAACAAGTGATATCAAGCTTCTTTTTATGTACTTGCCATGTGTGTTTTCTATTGGGAGGTATTTGCTTCTGTCTTTGACCCATCTATTTTTTATTGGAATGTTTTATTATAATTGAGTTTTAAGAATTCTTTTATATTTTGAATAAAAATAATTTGTTAGGTAAGTGCTTTGTAACCGTTTGCTCCCAATGTGTGGTTTGTGTTCAATTTGCCTTTTTTCAGAGCCATTTTTAATTTTAATAAGCTTTAATTTATCAATTTTTTATTTCATGGATTTTGCTTTTGGTGATGCATATAAAAACTCCTCACTAAAACCAGGTCACGTAGATTTTTACCCTATATTTTATTCTAGAAACTTTGTACTTTATATTTTATATTAAGGTCTGTGATCCTCTTTGAATTAATATTGGTGAAAAATTTAAAGATTTTATCTGCAGTCATTTGTTTTTTTTTTTCTTATAGAAGTCTAGTTGTTGAAAAGACTTTCTCAACATTGAATTGCCTTTGATTCTTAAAGATCAGTTGAGTATATTGTGTGGCTCTATTTATGGACTGTCTATTATGTTACACTGACCTACTTGTCTATTATTTTGACAGTGTTGTTCTGTCTCGATTATATTAGCTCTACAGTAATTCTTCAGGGTGGGTAGTGTCAGTCTTACCCTTTTCCTTTATAAGTAAGTTATTATTGTTTCTCGGGGTTTGTTTTTGTTTGCTTTGTTTTGCTTCTTGGAGAATTTTCTCTATTTTTGTTTCCCTGCAGTCAGAATATGATATGACTATGTATAGATCTCCTGATATTTGTCTAACTTGGAATTCTCTGCGCTTCCTGGATCTATGATTTGGTGTTTGTCATTAATTTTGGAAAATTCTCAGGCATTATTACTTCAAATATTTCTTCTGTTCCATTGTTTCATTCTTCTTTGATAGTCCAATCACATATATGCTGCTGCTGCTGCTAAGTCACTTCAGTTGTGTCCAACTCTGTGTGACCCCATAGGTGGCAGCCTACCAGGCTCCTCTGTCCCTGGGATTCTCCACGCTATATTATTTTAAATTGTCATGACCTTTAAGACTCTTTTTTTTCTTTTTAAACATATCAGACTGGGAAGTTTTTACTGACACATCTTCAAAGTCAATGATTCTTTCCTCAGTGGTAGGATCACAAGGAAATTCGAAAATATTTCCAAATAATGATAAAGAGAACATTTCAAACTTTGTAGTATAGAGCTAAAATGGTGTTTATCAGTTCAGGTCAGTTGCTCAGTCATGTCCAACTCTTTTTGACCCCATGAATTGCAGCATGACAGGCCTCCCTGTCCATCACCAACTCCCATAGTTCACTCAGACTCACATCCATTGAGTCAGTGATGCCATCCAGCCATCTCATCCTCAGTCATCCCCTTCTCCTCCTGCCCCCACCGGCATCAGAGTCTTTTCCAATGAGTCAACTCTTCACATGAGGTGGCCAAAGTACTGGACTTTCAGCTTTAGCATCATTCCTTCCAAAGAAATCCCAGGGATCTACTTCAGAATGGACTGGTTGGATCTCCTTGCAGTCCAAGGGACTCTCAAGAGTCTTCTCCAACACCACAGTTCAAAAGCATCAAGTCTTTGGCGCTCAGCCTTCTTCACAATCCAACTCTCACATCCATACATGACCACAGGAAAAACCATAGCCTTGACTAGACGGACCTTAGTTGGCAAAGTAATGTCTCTGCTTTTGAATATGCTATCTAGGTTGGTCATAACTTTTCTTCCAAGGAGTAAGCGTCTTTTAATTTCATGGCTGCAGTCACCATCTGCAGTGATTTTGGAGCCCCCCAAAATAAAGTCTGACACTGTTTCCACTGTTTCCCCATCTATTTCCCATAGGGAAACATTAAATTTTTTGTTTGCTTTTTTTATTTTGGATCAAGAGGTATTTATTGAGAATTATACCCCCCAGCTTTACTGAGGCACAGTTGGTAAATGAAAATCATATACATTTAAGGTGTACAATATGATGATTTAATATATATACACATTGTAAAATGATTATCATGAGCAAGTTAATTAGAAAACCTATTATTTGAAATAGTTACTAATTTTCCTTTTGTGGAGAAAGCACTCAAGATCTCCTCTTATAATAAATTTCCAGTATACAGTCAGTTTTATTAACTATAGTTACCATGCCGTTTAATTTTGAATAATTAATTAAATGAAACATCTAAGGGAGTAGAACAGTGTCACCAAGGGCAGAGGTTACCAAAGTAGAAAACAAAGTAAAAAACATACAGTAGAGAGTTAACTAAGCCAAAACTTCGTCCTTTTAAAAGATAAACTTGATCAAAGACTAGCAAAAGAAGGACAAAGAACACAATTGCCTATATATGATATGAGAGTAAGGATATTAGCATACATCCAATAGACATTAAAAATAATAGGAAAGCATTATGATCACCTACGTAGCAAAACATCTAATGGCTTAAAAATGGAGAAATTGAAAAGCATCTCACAATACAAATTCAATAAGAAATACAAAATCTGATAGCTCTGTCTTTAAAGATACTTTATTTGTAATTAATATCATTCATCCAAAGAAATCTGAGAGGCCTTATGTTTTCACTGGTAAATTCTACCAAATTTTAAAGAATTAAAACACTATTAGTCTTGTACAACTTCAAAAATGTAAAAAGATCATATAACTCTAGTAGGAGCTTATTTTATTGAATAAATATTTTTAGTGGCATGTTGAATTAGGTATTTATACTTCATTTATTTTACAAAACTGAGCAACGTTTATTTCTTCTGCAATCAGACTATCCTTAAGTGCAAAGGATAAACAATGAAAATTTGTTTCCTAACTGTGCCCTTGAAGTTTTCTTTCAAAATGAGATACATATATACACACATACAATCACATATATTCCTCTTCTCTCCTACACACAAACACAAAACTGAATACTGACTTCAATCTCTCAGTCACTGGTTCTATACGGTTCTTTCTATAGCTTTGAGTTTGTAGACTTAGCAAAGAGGCTATCTTGTGATTAAATTTGATCTGTACATCATATTTTGCAATAATTATTTTGAATGCCTGCAGAGTTTCATTTTGACTCAAGAATACTGAATTCCTACACAGAAAAGAAGAATCCATTAGATGACAAACACACTGGGATAAAAGTTATATTCTCTATTCACTGTGGATTTGAAATTACAATTAAGTCTCAATAGACATTAAATAATAATGTAATGCATTACCAACTCAATTATATAAACAATAGGATAATGAAGACTGCTACCTGGGGAGAAGAATCCATTCATTGATATGATACATTATTTGCAGATTCAGGGAGAAAAAAATCCTTTTACAAATACCACCTGAAGTTATTTGCCTGTTCTTTCATTGTTAAATGTAAACATATTTCAAAAACTACAGAATTATTGGATAAAATAAAACATAATTAAACTAATTGGTACCTCAGTATCACATTGAATAATGTAGATTCAGTTTGAAATTGAAATACATTTATTCATGTACATGCATTTATTCATTATTAGTATTTTATGAGCAAAGATTTTATACCTATTAAATTCTTAGCACTGTGCTAGGATGAAATAGCAAGGCAACCTCACTGAGTATTGAATATAAAATGACTTGTTTCACTAAGAAGACATTTACATTTAAACTTCTATGTGCATTTACAAAATTCATCTTTGTAACAATTTATCCAAGAAAACCCAGAAGATGTAGGTTCTTGTTTGATTTCTTCAGTTATTTTGTGTTTTCCTAATCAAAGAATCAGTTGTCAATAAATTGCTTCCAAAATCAACCTTTGTGACCAAGGTAATTCTCTTCCAATTCTAAACTGATACCTTTCTTCTTTAACATTTTGTATACCAGCACAAGAGTCTAAGCAGATATATTATCTAACTCGAAAGATGGACCCCTGGTGAACCTCACCTCCTGGTATCCACATTCATGTATAGCTCCTCTCCTTTTGGGTTTTGACCAATATGGTATAAAAGTTGTACTAAATTTCTTCTAAGGCTAATCATAAGATGATTTATATCTTCCATCTGGATCTTTGGAAGCATGCCTTGGAAAAAGCCAGCCACCATGTAAGGAAGTATGATAATCCTAGGCAAAAATAGAGGCCATGTAAAGAGAATGAACTTAACCAGTTACAAGCTATTGCAACCATCCACTAGAGTTACAAGGCATATGAGGGGGAAAGCCATCTGAACTTCTAGCCCAGTCCAGCCCTCAGATGACTCCAGCTGCCATCTGATAGCAACAACATGAGAGATACCAGGCAATGACTGCCTAACCCAACCTAATAAACCTTCAGAAACTTGACAATATGTTACTGTTTAAGCCAAACTTTTTGGGTCCATTTTGTGCAGAAATATATATCCAACATATAGAACAACAATGATGAAAACTCAGGATCGATTTAAAATCATAAGACATCATAAAACCATGCAAATTATGTAATTAATGGGGACATAAACACCTTGGTTTTTATAATAATATTCAGTTCCTCTTTGTAATTTAAATATAAAGCCAATTCTTAACACAACTTTTTCATTTCTGGACTATAGAATGGGATAGTATGTAATCAGAATATTTACTTTTATTTTCTTCTCATACTTCATTAATACAAACAAAAAATAATATATCCCATACTCTAGAAGAAGAGGCATGAAGTTTCCTTGGTAAGTCTGTGCTTTCATGCCAACTCTGAGCAACTAGAATCCTAGACTGCTCTTCTTTGATAGGTTCACAGACTGCTCTAGAGTCAGAATGGAGAAAGGACCATGACGGATGATGAAGTTTGCCATCATGGGGAGAGAGGCTATCATTTCATATGCATAATGTGTTTATTATCCATTAACTCTGAAATAGCTTTTTATCTTTTTTTTTCTGAGTATGGAAGCAAATGTTATCATTGTAGAAATAAGTGAGAGTCATCTTTGGTCTTTCTGTACCCAAAATAAAGTTAATAAGAATAACTGGACCCCAACTAATAGGATGCCTTCTCCTAGAGGCAGTCAAAAGTACTAGTTGGGAAAAGATGCACTGTCCTTCTATCTAAGGTATTTCGAGGAAAAAAATAATAAGATGAGAGACGTGACCTTTGGGAAGGATTTCTGGGGTAAAGTTCTAATATTTAATGTATAAGACAGCAGAAGGGTATGACCCAAGTCAGATCATTAGTCTAACTTTCTTTCCCTCTTTTCTGCTCTCTGGGTCACTGTCTTGCCATATGCTTTCATTTCCTTACTTTTTTTTAAACTTTATTTCTAGAGCAGTTTAAGGTTCACAGTAAACTCTGAAGGCACAGAGATCTCTCCTGTAACTGCTGTCTCACACGTGTGTGGTCTCCCGTTATCAGTATTCCCCACCAGACAGGTGTTAGTATATTTGTCACAATGGAAGAACCTGCTTTGACACTAGATGATCACCAAAAGTTCTTAGTTTATATATGGTTTGATTTTGGCTTTACGTATACTACGGATTTAGACAAATACATGGTATCACACAGAGTATTTTCACTGTCCTAAAAATCCTCTGCTTCATCTGCTCATCCCCGAAACTCAGCCAACCATTAGTCCTTTTACTGTCTTGGTAGTTGTGCCATTTCCAGAATGTCACAGTTGGAATACTATATTTTATTTATCTTTTACTTTTTAAGTAAAAGATATTAATCATCATTAGATAGCCTAAAGAAGGCTTTTGAGTGATGTTCACATAGGAACCAATCATGTAGTATGCATGAGGTCAGAAACGAAATAAGCAGAAAAATTATTTACTTCACAGACATCATGTAAAGGTGTAGGAGACTGGGTGTATAACAGATTTGAAATGTATGAGAAAGTGATGAGACTGGCTAAGAATCATACCATTGCCACTGTGGATATGACAAGGAGGGAAAATTATGTCTTGTCATTTCTGTTACGAGAGGAATAGCATTCAGGAAGAATAGTAGCTGTATTAGCTCACACTGAGTGAGTGATGGGCAACATATTTTCCGAGCCTCTCTTCTTTTGAATAATGATATCATAATAAGCTATAATTCTATTTGAACTGGTTTTGAATATAGCAAAGCAATGACTATTATTTACTATAAGTGGACAAAGGATAACATAATTAACAAGTCAAATCCAAATCTTACAATGATTCAACATAATCCTTCTATATTCTGCTCTCATAATTTCACAATTATAATAGACTGAATTATTCACCATTAAACAGGCAATCTTTCATTAGATTATTTAAACTAACCCTCATCTAAATAATTTAATAACTTTAGCATTTTGTCAATTTTAGAAGGTAGCACTCAGCCAGAATCATGAGTCTTTATCCTAACTCAGTAGGGTCAGAATTATAATTTCAATCTTCTAATTTTAAAATGAGAGGTTAAAATATTACACTGAACAGTATGTTAAAAAGGTCTAAATGCAAAAATTGAGGTCTCTGACCTCAATTTTTTTACTCAAGAGGTTTCTCTATCTTGTCTGGTTGAACCACAATGACCCTTCATTATAGAGATTAACCTATAGGCTACAAACATACTAAATTCAGCTCATTAAATTTTGCCCAGATTAAACCTGAAAAGGGGAAAGAGAGGGACATAATAAATGCATATAGTTACCATTTTAAGCTCCAATCTTATATCATGCTAAGACGGAGAAAACATATGTATTCCACTAAAAATGATCCATCATCTAATCTGTTGTAAATATGTGTGTGTGTGTGTACATATCTTATACACTGATTAGAGAGCCTCCTGGGCAAGCAGTGCACACTTCAGTTTTGGGAGTGGCTACTGCATCATTCATTGTTTCATCAACCCCTACAGTTACCTTCTCATTTCACTTCTGCCCAACTCTTGGTCTTGGGAGCTTTCATAGACTTCAGCTGCTCTGTTGTCAATCATGCTTTAAAGCTCTTTTCTTTCTGAAGTGAGCCAGTTACTGAGAACCCAGAGAGGGACAGCCCAAGTATGATGAGGTATGGTTGTGGTTTTAATATTTATCTTTAGTGATTTTATTATGAATGAAAACACAGGTGCTCTGGATCAGACAGGTTATCCTTATTCACTTAGAAAGCAGGTAACAGCTATATGGTTCCTCACACTGACTGCTGCCCTTGGGATGAGGGGTAGAAAGTGAGTGTGTATCTCTCATGCATGCAGTCAGGAGACACATAACTCCTAGAGATCCAACGCACAGCATAATGATTATGGACATAGTTTGGTGTTATAAACATCAGAGCTAAGAAACTAGAACTTAATTGTTCACACCACAAAAGTGAAATGATTATGTGATGTGAGAGAGGAGGTAGCCTACACTCCAGTGCTAATTATATTGTAACATGTAAGTGTTGAGCCAATACAATGTATACCTTAAACATTCACAATGTAATATGTAAATTATGTCTCAATTTTTAAAATCTAACAGATACAAGAGAGTTGCTCTGTTTCCTTCCTAAAAGGGGTCATAGAAACCTTTGTTTCTTGGACAGGGGGATGAAAGAGATCGTTCTTACTCGTACCTTTTGGTATTTACTTCTTTATACTTTGTGAGCTACACTATGCTTCGAATAAAACAGTGTTAACATTTTTATCACTTTAAGGAGTATCTAGCTTCTATTTTTTGGCATAGTTTGTGGTGGATATCAGCTAAAATTCTTATATTTCTTCCTCTGTGTGTCTTTGCTCTGCACCTTCAAGTTTTTCTCTTTGTCTTTGATTTTCTTAGCAGTTTGAATATGTTCTGCTTAAGTGTGCAGAGAGTAGGAACAGGGAAATGTTTTATTTAATTATGTTTTTCATCCTCGTCCTTTTCTGTAAGTTTAGGAGATGTGTGATTTGGTATCTGTTGTTAATTTGGAAAAGTCTTAATAGTTTTTTATGTGTGTGTGTCAATTTATAGCTGGCACACCATACATATAAAGCTGTCCAGGGAAATGTAAACAAGGGGAACTACCCCAGTATTAGAGATTTAATTTCACTGTCTGTTGGAACCTTGTCTAATATTAGAGTCTAGTCTAATATTAGAGTCTAGTCTAATATTAGTTTGTACAGTTTAAACTATGATAAGGCTTAGCCTAGAAAAGATTAGAGAAAAAACAATTTCATTTTATCCTGACATAGCCATGGATAGTTCCAGTGCTACCTTCTAAAATGAGTAAATTGACAAAATGCTAAAGTTATTAAATTACTTAGATGAGGGTTAGTTTAAATAATCTAATGAAAGTTTGCCTATTTAATGGCAAATAATTCAGTATTTGATAGTTCCACCCCTCTTTGTGCCATGGTGGTGATTTAGTAAATAAGCCGTGTCCTGTTCTTGTAACCCCATGGACTGTAGCCTGCCAGGCTCCTCTGTCCCTGGGATTCTCCAGGCAAGAATACTAGAGTGGGTTGCCATTTCCTTCTCCAGGGGATCATCCTGACCCAGGCATTGAACCCAGGTCTCCTGCATTGCAGGCAGATTCTTTATGACTGAGCCACCAGGGAAGCCCAAGATGGCATGTGGGATATAGTTCCCTGACCAGGGATTGAACCCAGGCCCCTTGCATTGGGATCGTGAGGTCTCCTTAGCCATTGGACCACCAGGGAAGCCCCTCTTTGCACTACTTCATCATAAGTCCCTTGCCTAACAGGAGTTCACAAAAGAACTGTCAGAGAGACAGAGGAAAGAGAGAGAGAAAATGGTACCATAGAAACAAAGCAAGGAGAGTGAACTGAGGAAAAGTGAGTCTGGTGTCACAGCTATTTGGTTCTAAAACACATTTCTCACTGTAACCATATTCTGATGACTTACAGTTGAAAAGTACAAAGCTTACCCTGCTTTCTACTCTTCTGTGAAGTCAGAAGCTGTATGGATCATTCTGTAGTTTTCCAGAGCAAGCTATTTTCTGAAATGAAATGCAGAATACTAACAGATGATTATTTTAATAGCCAGATAAAATGACACTCAGTGATCTCTATGTGCTGATTATCTTTATTTGCTAATCAATGTATTTCTTTTTATTCACAAAGTTTCTTAACTAAAGGAGATTTTTAAAAAATGATTTTTGAGCCTATAAAATCTCTGCAGATCAAGGTATTTACATTTCAGAAATACAACATTAACATAAAAATTCTATCTTCATGTATCTTTCAGTCAGGATAAAAACTCAAAGGAAAAGAGTAACTCACAGGAGAGTCAGGCACAGCAGTCTTTGAAGAACTCACATATAAAAATCAATGTATAGATTGCACATCATTTCCTACTACGTGAGAAATACAATATGGATAGTGTTATTCTTTTAAAAAATCTATTTATTCCTGAATACTTTGTAAAAGAAAGAAAAATAAGATGGAAATCTCAAAAAAAGAAGTTATTTCAAACTTATGCTATGCTATGTATTTGTGCAGTAAAAAGTACATGAGTGCTATGCCTCACAGTGTTAAGCAAGGAATAGATAAAAATATTTTTAAGTAATAATCACACTGCCATTGCTGAATTTATGATATAGAGGTAAGATAAATTTTAAAATAATATGCCATCATATTATGTTAGCAAAAAACATATGCAGTCTTCAATTCACTGAGTTATTTTTAGAAAATACAGAACAGAGAAGTGGAGGTCAGAAAAATTATACATAATTCCTATGCAGAGGAAGACATAATTAATATTTGATATATTTCTTTTTGCTATATTGTCTTCAAGTGTGAGTGTATGTAGGTATAGAGTACATACCATGCAGAGCATACTTTTAGCAACTGTACCTTCACATGTACTATTTTAAATCATTTTTCATTTAGCATTGTATTATATAGGTGTATAAAATAAGCATTCATATTTAATTGATATTTTATTGCATCTATTATTTGCATCAGTTTTCACTTACCCTTATACCATTATTTTCCAAATATCATAGGATCAAAAATTTAATTTTTTGAATGTATGTTTACCTTTACATTGTATTACACTGTGTGGATATACTAATTTTATATAATATTTTCATACTGATGAACATTGACTTTTTTCTAAGCTGTTGTAACACCTTAAATATTATACAAAAAAATCTATATTTATTTCTCTGTGGATTTATCTACTTATGTTTGTAGGATGAATTACTAGAAATTGAGTTACCATATAATATAATGAATGTGTGCAAGGCTGTTTATCCATATTAGAAACATCCTTTCCAGTAATATAATAGTGAAATATTCTCACTTAAAGCATATGAGTGACCATATGTACTTCAATTTAGTGAAGATTTATCAGTTTACTTGAAAAATCAGATAAACTCAAGAAAGAATAGTGGTATACATATGTATTTTAATAACCTCATCCAACTTATCGATCTCCAACTCTTAGTGATAACAAAGATCATGCAGATAAGTAGCAAAAGATAATTTTAAATGATATACAGACATTAATGCAATCAGACTAAGCAGTACCACCTAAGTCCTACATTGAGGATGTAGATCCATATTGTTAATGCACTTATTTTTCATGCCATTTACGTTATATGTGTTAATTATAGAAAAACAAAAATGTGACAAGAAATTCCAATGGACATATGTAGTGAATCCTTGATGCTATGGTGATATTCTCTATTTTGAATTGGTTAAAAACAGTAACTCATAATCTATTGAAATATAACACCTAAGCAGTCAAAGGAAAAGTAGAAATTGAAAATCTATAAATACCTGTAGATAATTTTAGCTGCTCAAATGCAAGACAAAAATGAGTTTGCATTCAGGCATTCTTTAAGTCCCAATTTGCTTAGCACATCCTGGCAAAGACATCACTTTGCCAATAAAGGTCCATACAGGCAAAGCTATGGTATTTCCTGTAGTCATGTACTTATGTGAGACTTTGACCATAAAGAAGATTGAGCACCAAAGACTTGATGGTTTTGAATTGTGATTCTGGAGAGGACTATTCAGAGTCCCTCAGACAGCAAGGAAATCAAACCAGTCAGTCCTAAAGGACATCAACCCTGCATATTCATTGGAAGAATCAATGCTGAAGCCGAAGCTTCAACGCTTTGACCACCTGATGAGAGGAGCCAACTAACTGGAAAAGACCCTGAGCCTGGGAAAGACTAAAGGCAAAAGGAGAAGAAGGCAACAGGATGAGATGGTTAGATAGCATCACCAACTCAATGGACAAGAGTTTGAGCAGACTCCGGGAGATAATAAAGAACAGAGAAGCCTGACCTGCTGCTGTCCATGGTGTCACAAAGAGTTGAACATGACTTAGCAACTTCATTCAGTTCAGTCGCTTAGTCGTGTCTGACTCTTTGCGACTCCATGAGTCGCAGCATGCCAGGCCTCGCTGTCCATCACCATCTCCTGGAGTTCACTCAAACTCATGTCCATCAAGTCCGTGATGCCATCCAGCCATCTCATCCTCTGTAGTCCCCTTCTCCTCCTGCCCCTAATCCCGCCCAGCATCAGGGACTTTTCCAATGAGTCAACTCTTTACATGAGGTGGCCAAAGTATTGGAGTTTTAGCTTCAGCATCAGTCCTTCCAATGAACACCCAGGACTGATCTCCTTTAGGATGGACTGGTTGGATCCCCTTGTAGTCCAAGGGACTCTCAAGAGTCTTCTCCAATGCCACAGTTCAAAAGCATCAATTCTTCAGTGCTCAGCCTTCTTCACAGTCCAACTCTCACATCCACACATGACCACTGGAAAAACCATAGCCTTGACTAGACAGACCTTTGTTGGCAAAGTTATGACTTAGCAACTTAATAACAACAAATATTTTCAAGAACTGGTCAAACCAGTACCATGTGTTATATGAATATGCAATAGAAAATTCTGATCTGGACATGTTAGGAAAGTGAAATTTGCCTTGAGTACCACAAGATACAAAAGAGTAGGCACAGAGGAGGGCAAGAACTTCTCAAATGGAAAAGAACCTGTGTGAGGCTTTGAGGCAGAATGGAGCTCCATGTATTTGAAAAGCTCAAATAGCATCATTGTAAACGGGAAGTTGTGAGAGTATAGGAGTTAAGATTGTAGTTCAAGAGTTAGTCGTCCAATAACGGATGATCATAAAGACCATGCTGAGGAAGTCTATATGCAGAATATATCATGTGGAAAGGTGGGCTGGATAAAGCACAATCTAGAATGAGGATTGCTGGGAGAAGTATCAATAACCGCATATACACAGATGACACCACCTTATGGCAGAAAGTGAAGAACTAAAGAGCTTCTTGATGAAAGTGAAAGAGGAGCGTGAAAAAGTTGGCTTAAAACTCAACATTCAGAAAATGAAGATCATGGCATCTGGTCCCATCACTTCATGGCAAATAGATGGAGAAACAATGGAAACAGTGACAGACTTTATTTTGGGGGCTCCAAAATCACTGCAGATGGTGACTACAGCCATAAAATTAAAAGACACTTGCTCCTTGGAAGAAAAGCTATGACCAACCTAGACAGCATATTAAAAAGCAGAGACATTACTTTGCCAACAAAGGTCTGTCTAGTCAAAACTATGCTTTTTCCAGTAGTCATGTATGGATGTGAAATTTGGACTATAAAGAATGCTGAGGGCTGAAGAATTGATGCTTTTGAACTGTGGTGTTGGAGAAGACTCCTGAGAATCCCTTGGACTGCAAGGGAATCCAACCAGTAAATCCTAAGGAAATCAGTCCCAAATATTCATTGGAAGGACTGTTGCTCAAGTTGAAACCCCAATACCTTGGCCACCTAATGCAAAGAGTTGACTCATTTGAAAAGACTCTGATACTAGGAAAGATTGAGGGCAGAAGGAAAAGGGGACTACAGAGGATGAGATGGTTGGATGGCATCACCAACTCAATGAACATGGGTCTGGGTGGACTCTGGGAGTTGGTGATAGATAGGGCGGCCTGGTGTGCTGCAGTCCATGAGGTCACAAAAAGCCAGACACAACTGAGCAACTGAACTGAACTGAGGAAGTCTATCTTAAAAACAAAAAGGAAAATCCATTCACAAAAATTCTCAGAAAAAATTAAAAAAACATTAAACTGATTTAAATTCTACAGAAAGACTGCAGACTATAAAGAATATCTCTTCAAAGTCTAAGTCTGTGTTAAATATATACATTATATATATATATATATACATATCACTGTAAAATAGAACTTTGATCAATAGAAAGACTTTGATTTGAAAAACTTAGTCTCCATATTGCAGGAGACATAATAACATAATTTTCTCCATGAAATTCAGAAGGATGTGAATAAACAGGTTTATCCATTTAACAGGTTGATCTAAGCTACTGTGAGAATTGTTATGGTATTTCCCACATATAAACAATTCTTATTACTCAATATCAATTTCTAAAATATCTTAGGCTTTACTTCAGTAAGTATGGTATGTCAATTCCTCCAAATAATCTTTGTATCATCTTAATAGAAATACTGTGTATAAGAAGATGGATAGGAGAAGGCAAATCATCCTGGAGATGTAGACGCTAATAATCAATATCCGATCACAATTTTTTGTAATTAAGTTTTGTCTAAGTGAAATTGCTCATCTCTCTCTTTTTTTTCTGTGTCTGGGCTTTATTTTGAAGTGTTATTTTTTCAATTTATTTATTTTAATTGGAGGCTAATTACTTCATGCATTTGAATCAGTTCTAATGAGGTGGATGAAACTGAAGCCTGTTATACAGAGTGAAGTAACTCAGAAAGAAAAGAACCAATACAATATGTTAATGCATATATATGGAATTTAGAAAGATGGTAATGATGACCCTATATGCGAGGCAGCAAAAGAGACGCAGATACTCATTTCTTATGTTATTATGAAAACCCTAATTATCAACTGAAATTATAAATACTAAATATTAACCACCAGATAGTAAATCTTAAAATAGGTAGTATCATCTTCATTCTATTTAAAATTTAATTTATTGTGATGTATCATGTGTAAAAAAATACATAACAAATAGGATTTCTGTCTCCAGTTGCAGAAGTTGGTGACAAAACACTGTAATTAACATAATCAGATACATTTAAAACTTGTTTTCTTAGAGGATGTCAGAGAGCTGTGGTTGCAAAGGATCTTAAGAATGGAAGTCTAAGAAGGCATAGGCCTCTGGATGGGTGGAGCTGGGAGGCTGCTTTCCTGCCTGGAAAAACATGAACCTGAGCAGGGCTGGTACTGAGAAACCCGTCATAATCAGAGGGACTCTAAGCGGAAAAGAGAACCAGAAAACACAGAAAACGTGCAGAAAATATGTTATTTTTCCTCCTGTTTACTCTGTTCCCCAAATCTGAGACTTTGGGACTTTTTTTTTTTTTTTTACTCTGTTCTCAGGAACTTGTCCTCAGGATCTGAGACAGTTGACACAGAAGAGACCTGCAGGCTCATAGCCTAACCCTCCACTTAAAGGAGATAAGCAGAGAAGCACAGAGCTTGAATAACATGGGTCTTTCTTTGGTGTTCTGCTGTTGTTCAGTAGCTCAGTCATATCCAACTCTTCACTACCCCCATGGACTGCAGCATGCCAGGCTTCCCTGTCCTTATTCGGGTGGAAATCTCAACTCTTAGCTGTTCCCATATTGACTTTTCCTAATTTCTGTGTTCTCTTTTGAATCCCCATTTGATGGGTTAGATAATTCTCCCATTATCCCATCTTTCACTAAAACTCTTTTGTATTTTTTCTCACTTTCTGCCACACATTAATCACTCATTGAAGGGCAGGGACCAAAGAGTGAGGACCGATTTTTATTCTAGAGGATGGTTTTCTTGAGCAAACGCAGCCTACAAACTATCCCCCTGGTGATGTGAACAGCTGTTCTCTCTTCTTGGCTTTAAAGCTTAGAGCTGCTGCTTTATTAGTGTGGCCCCTCGTGTTCTCCCCTGGCCTGCACAGTTGAGTGCTGAAGGGTTTAACATCTTTTATGCTCAGAATTGTGCACTCACAGCAGCTCCTCTGGGATTCTCCTAGCCAAGTTTCTAGCCATTTTGCCAGCTTCAGTGTTTGTATTCTGATATTTCAAGCCACTGTCTTCTACTTTTTGCTGCTTAAGCTGCATATGGGTTGAAAATGTGTTCAGAAAGTAACAAGAAAATCTCAGTTAAATTCTGTCCTTCAAGGATAGAATCTTCTTGTGTTTTGACCTGCTTTTCCCTGTGTCCCAGGAGTCTTTCCCATTAATATGTAGTTTAGCTATCAGGCAGTGTTTTGGGGGAGTTTATATTCAGATTTAGGTCTTATCTCTTCAGCAAACTTACTCAAGTTCACAACTCCATCCCCTAGAACAGATACCTAGTCCTATACTAGGACCACAATAAATATTTATTGACTGACTTGTTGGTCCCTGCCAACACAATGCAAAAGTGTGTCCAGAACTTGTGTTCTCATTTGTGAGACATTTAGCAATATTTTATGGAATTTAAATATGATTCGATTGGAATGTTAGAAAAAGAGGATATTTTTAACACAGAGAGCAACTCACCTGTTTTACAGTTCCTGGCTTTAGAATATTGTCTGACAAATTACAATATTAATAGTTACCATTCATAAATGCCACCATAGGTGAGCTAAAGAATGTGATCTCCTTTCAAGAAACAGTCTTCAAACACTAAGAAATGGGTGGGTTTGCAATTCAGACCCTTAGTCAATGCCAACTTTTAATCTGTTGTACTATACCCAACTCTAGTTATTTAAGAATTATATGTGACAATTATTAGCATTTGTTATTGTATGAGTATTTTGTTAATATCTTAGTAGATATTAGTGTTTGGAAACTTTCCTTACAACTAAATTATATAAAATATTGGATTGGATACTTGAATAAA
>SJYQ01001737.1:887971-958957 GCA_006410935.1 Redunca redunca | reverse complement strand
AAATATAGTTGATTTACAATGTGATAATTACTGCTGTACAGCAAAGTATTTCAGTTATGCATATATATATATATATATATACACACACATCCTTTTTAAAAATTTCTTTTTCATCATGGTATATCATAAGATATTGAATATTGTTCTTTGTATTATACAGTAGGACCTTATTATTTAACCATTCTATATATAAAAGCTTACATCTGCTAACTCCAACCTCCCACTCCATCCCTCATCCGACACCCACCCCTTGGCAACCATGTCTCTATTCTCTATGTCCATGATTCTGTTTCTGTTTCAATGATAGGTTCATTTGTGTCAAATTTTAGATTACACATAAAAATGATATCATATGGTATTTGTCTTTTTCTTTCTGATTTACTTCACTTAGTGTAATGAGCTCTAGTTGCATCCATATTGCTGCAAATGACATTATTTCATTTTTCACAGCTGAGTAACATTCTGTTGGTGGTTGAGAGCTCATATAGAAACAGTGACTTCAAAGAAGGAATGTGGATAAATGTTTTGAAGTTCTTTTTGGATCAAGAACAGATGCTTGTAAGATGGTGGAGCAGAAGCATGTGCGTTCATCTTCTCCTGCGAGAACACCAAAATTACAACTTGCTGCTGAACAACCATTGACAGGAGAATATTTGATCCCACACACACACAAAAAAGATACCCCATATCCAAAGGCAAAGGAGTAGCCCCAGCAAGACAGCAGGAGGGGCAAAATCATGTTTAGAGTTAAACCCTATGCCTGCAAGAGATGCTCAGAGGGTTCAAACCAAACCTTTTGCATACTAGGAAACCCCACAGAGCCCGAACCAGACCTGCCTTTGAGTGTTTGAGTGTCTCCTGTGGAGGTATGGGTCAGCAGGGGCAGGGGCTCTGGGTGCAGCAGACCTGGGAGGTGTCTTGGAGGTGGTCACCATTAACCCCACAATAGAGCCACCAGAACTTACACAGAACTGGGGAAACAGACTCTTGGAGGGCAGAAACAAAACCTTGTGTCACCAGAACCTAGGGGAAAGGAGCAGTGACCCCCACAAGAGACTGACCCAGATTTGCCTGTGAGTATCCAGGAGTCTCCCGTGGAGGTATGGGTTGGAAGTGGCCTGCTGCAGGGTTGGGGGCACTGAGTGTGGCAGCCATTATATTCATTGAGTGAGTGAGTGAAATCGCTCAGTCGTGTCCAACTCTTTGCAACCCCGTGGACTGTAGCCTATCAGGCTTCTCCGTCCATGGGATTCTCCAGGCAAGAATACTGGAGTGTGTTACAATTTTCTTCTCCAGGGGATCTTCCCGACCCAAGGATTGAACCTGGGTCTCCCGCATTGGAGGCAGACGCTTTAACNTGGGACCTTTTGAAGGAGGTCGCTGTTATCTTCATTACCTCCACCATAGTTTGGCCTCAGGTCAAACAACAGGGAGGGAACACAGCCCTGCCATCAACAGAAAATTGGATTAAAGATTTACAGAGCATGGCCCCACCCATCAGAACAAGACCCAGTTTCCCCTTCAGTCACTCTCTCCCATCAGGAAGCTCCCATAAGCCCCTTATCCTTATCCCTAGAGGGCAGACAGAATGAAAACCACAATCACAGAAAACTAACCAAACAGATCACATGGACCACAGCCTTGTCTAACTCAATGAAACCATGAGCCATGCCCTGTATGGGCCACCCAAGATGGACAGGTCATGGTGGAGAGTTCTGACAAAACATGATCCACTGGAGAAAAGAAGGCAAACCAATTCAGTATCCTTGTCTTGAGAACCTCACAAACAGTATGAAATGGCAAAAAGATAGGACACTGAAAGATGAACTCCCCAGGTCAGTAGATACCCAATATACTACTGGAGATCAGTGGAGAAATAATTCCAGAAAGAGTGAAGAGATGGAGCCAAAGCAAAAACAACACCCAGTTGTGGATGTGACGTGATGGAAGTAAAGTTTGATGCTCTAAAGACAATATTGCATAGGAACCTGGAATTTTAGGTCCATGAATCAAGGCAAATTGGAAGTGGTCAAACAGGAGATGGCAAGAGTGAACTTTGACATTCTAGGAATCAGCAAACTAAAATGGACTGGAATGGGTGAATTTAACTCAGATGACCATTATATCTACTACTGTGGGCAAGAATCCCTTAGAAGAAGTGGAGTAAGCATCATGGTCAACAAGAGAGTCCAAAATGCAGTACTTGGGTGCAATCTAAAAAACTACAGAATTATCTCTGTTTCCAAGGCAAACCATTCAACATCACAGTAATCCAAGCCTCTGCCCCAACCAGTAATGCTGAAGAAGCTGAAGATGAACAGTTCTATGAAGACCTATAAGACCTTCTAGAACTAACACCCAAAAAAGATGTCCTTTTCATTATAGGGGACTGGAATGCAAAAGTAGGAAGTCAAGAACACCTGGAGTAACAGGCAAATTTGGCCTTGGAGTACAGAATGAATTATGGCAAAGGCTAATAGAGTTTTGCCAATAGGATGCACTGATCATAGCAAACACCCTCTTCCAATAACACAAGATAAGACTGTACACATGGACATCACCAGATGGTCAATATCAAAATCAGATTGATTATACTTTTTGCAGCCAAAGGTGGAGAACCACAGACTGAATCTATATAGTCAGCAAAACCAAGCCTGGGAGCTGACTTTGGCTCAGATCATGAACGCCTTATTGCCAAATTCAGACTTAACTTGAAGAAAGTAAGGAAAACCACTAGAACAATCCAGTATGATCTAAATCAGATCCCTTAGGATTATACAGTGGAAGTGACAAATAGATTCAAGGGATTAGATCTGATAGAGTGCCTGAAGAACCATGGACAGAGGTTCTTAACATTGTACAGGAGGCAGTGATCAAGACTATCCCCAAGAAAAAGAAATGAAAAAAGGCAAAATGGTTTTCTGAGAAGGCCTTACAAATAGCTGAGAAAAGAAGAAAAGGAAAAGGAGAGAAGCAAAGATATACCCATTTGAGTGCAGAGTTCCTAAGAATAGCAAGGAAAGATAAGGAAGATTTCCTCAGATATCAATGCAAAGAAATAGAGGAAAACAACAGAATGGGAATGACTAAAGATCTCGTCAAGAAAATTAGGGATACCAAGGGACTATTTCATGCAAAGATGGGCACAATAAAGGACAGAAATGGTATGGACCTAACAGAAGCAGAAGATATTAAGAAGAGGTGGCAAGAATACACAGAACAACTATATTTTAAAAGATCTTAATGACTGAGATAACCATGATGGTATGATCACTCACCTAGAGCCAGACTTCCTGGAATGTGAAGTCAAGTGGGCCTTAGGAAGCATCACTATAATCAAAGCTAGTGGACATGATGGAAGTCCAGTTGAGCTATTTCAAATCCTAAAAGATGATGCTGTGAAAGTGCTACACTCAATATGAGAGCAAATTTGGAAAACTCAACAGTGGCCACAGGACTGGAAAAGGTCAGTTTGCATGCCAATCCCCAAAAAAAGGCAATGCCAAAGAATATTCAGACTACCGCACAATTACACTCATTTCACATGCTAGCAAAGTAATGCTCAAAATTCTCCAAGCTAGGCTTCAACAGTATGTGAATGATGAACTTCCAGATATTCAAGCTGGATTAGAAAAGGCAGAGGAACCAGAGATCAAATTGCTCATATCCAATGGATTATCAAAAAAACCAGAGAGTTCCAGAGAAACATCTGTTTCTTCTTTATTGACTATGCCAAAGCCTTTGACTGTGTGGATCACAATAAACTGTGCAAAATTCTGAAAGAAATGGGAATACCAGACCACCTGACCTGCCTCCTAAGAGATCTATATGCCAGTCAGGAAGCAACAGTTAGAACTGGACGTGGAACAACAGACTGGTTCCAAATCAGGAAATGAGTACGTCAAGGATGCATATTGTCACCCTGTTTATTTAACTTATATGCAGAACACATCATGTGAAATACCAGGCTGGATGAAGCACAAGCTGGAATCAAGATTGCCAGGAGAAATATCAATTACCTCAGACATGCAGGGTGACACCACCCTTATGGCAAAAAGAACTAAAGAGCCTCTTGATGAAAGTGAAAGAGCAGAGTGAAAAAGTTGGCTTAAAGCTCAACATTCAGAAAATGAAGATGATGGCATCTGGTCCCATTACTTCATGGCAAATAGATGGAGAAACTTTTTCTTGGGCTCCAAAGTCACCACAGATGGTGACTGCAGCCATGAAATGAAAAGACACTTACTCCTTGGAAGAAAATCTATGACCAACCTAGACAGCATATTAAAAAGCAGAAACATTACTTTGCCAACAAAGGTCCATCTAGTCAAAGTTATAGTTTTTCCAATAGTCATGTATGGATTTTTAGAGTTGGACTCTAAAGAAAGCTGAGCACCGAAGAATTGACATTTTTGAACTGTGGTGTTGGAGAAGACTCTTGAAAATCCCTTGGAATGCAAGGAAATCCAACCAGTCAATCCTAAGGAAATCTGTCCTGAATATTCATTGGAAGGACTGCTGCTGAAGCTAAAACTCAATACTTTGGCCACCTGATGCAAAGAACTGACACACTGGAAAAGACCCTGAGTCTGGGAAAGACTGAAGGCAGGAGGACAAGGGGACAACAGAGGATGAGATGGTTGGATGGCGTCACTAACTTGATGGACATGAGTTTGAGCATGCTCCAGGAAATGGTGATAGAAGGGAAGCCTCGTGTACTGCAGTCAGTGCGGCACAAAGAGTTGGGCACAACTGAGCGACTGAACTGAACTAAATATTCGATTGCATATGTGGCATGTCTTCTTTATTCATTCATTTATGGACATGTATTCAGGTTATTTTCGTGTCTTGACTATTGTGAATAGTGTCATTATGAACATAGGGATGTGTGTATCTTTTTGAATTACAGTTTTGTCCAGATATATGCCCAGGGGTAGGATTGTTAAATCATAGGGTAGCTTCATTTTTAGTTTTGTGATGAAGCTCCATACTATTTTCTGCAGGGGCTGCACCACTTTACATTCCCACCAACAGTGTAGGAAGGTTCCCTTTTCTCCACATCTTCTCCAGCATTTGTTATTTGCAGACTTTTTAATGATGGCCATTCTGACTGATGTGAGGTGGTATCTCATTGTAGTTTTGATTTGCATTTCTCTAATAATTAGCCAACAAAGGTCCATCTAGTCAAGGCTATGGTCTTTCCAGTGGTCATGTATGGATGTGATGTGAGAGTTGGACTGTGAAGAAAGCTGAGCGCCAAAGAATTGATGCCTTTGAACTGTGGTGTTGGAGAAGACTCTTGAGAGTCCCTTGGACTGCAAGGAGATCCAACCAGTCCATTCTGAAGGAAATCAGTCCTGAGTGTTCATCAGAGGGACTGATGCTAAAGCTGAAACTCCAATACTTTGGCCACGTCATGCGAAGAGTTGACTCACTGGAAAAGACTCTGATGTTGGGAGGGATTGGGGGCAGGAGGAGAAGGGGACGACAGAGGATGAGATGGCTGGATGGCATCACTGACTCGATGGACATGAGTTTCGGTGAACTCCAGGAGTTGGTGATGGATAGGGAGGCCTGGTGTGCTGCAATTCATGAGGTCACAAAGAGTTGGACATGACTGAGCAACTGAACTGAATAATTAGCAATGTTTAACATTTTTTCTTGTGCCTATGAACCAGCTATATTTTTTCTTTGAATAAATATGTATTTAGGTATTCTGCCCATTTTTGGATTGGTTTTGTTGTTGTTGAGGTGTAATTGTTGTTTTTGTATATTTTGGAAGTTAAGCCCTTGTCAGTCACGACATTTGCAAATATATCTCCCATTATGTTGGTTGTCTTTTCATTTGGGAGAGTAATTACTTCCTAGTCACAGACTTTATCAAATTTTACAGGGGTTAATTTCATGCTCTTCTAATGCTTTATGTAAATGCCTGGCATAGCATTATGATTGATTCACAACTTACGAAAAGACAAAACAAATTTGAATCAAAATATAAGGAGTCACTATTTATCAGTCCAAGTAATGGTGAAACAACTTAAATTTCTTAGAAATTAATCTGAAGTTTTAATTTTGCCTAAAACTACTAAGCTCTTAGGAACAAAAAAGACTAAGAAAAAATATATGCATATATATATAAATTTATATATATTTTACTTATTTATACATGTTTATCATATGTATTAACTGCATATATAAATATTTTTTCATTGAGAAACAGAGGTAATAGAACTATTTAACATACTAAGAGACCCCAGATAAAATCAATTTACCTAAGTCGTATTGTTTAGAATTCCAAAGTCATTTGTCCAGTAGTTTCTTATTTCATTCAATTCAAATGACAATAGCAGCATGGTAAGTGTGGGGTTAAAACCTCAGCTTTTAAAATTCACCATGTCTTTGGCCCGCTAAAATAAATGAAGTTTTCCTGAATCTCACATTCTCATTTATTAACAGGAACAAATATCACTCTCCTTGGGTAATTCTGAGAATCAGTTACATTTACTTTTATAAAACACCAAATAGTGGGTATAACCCTTAGTGAGCACTGAGAAATATTTTCCTTTGAATCAGTAAATATTTTATCATGGTTCACTAAGTTATTCACATATAAAAAAAAATCTTGGAAGTTCTAAACCTAAAAAGAGTTAAACCTAAGTCAGCTGGCAAGCCATTTCACTGAAAACACAGGTGGCAGAGGAGTAATTAACATCAACAACTTGTGTTGCTCCAGATTGTAAAGCTGGAAGATTACTTACATGTACATTGGTATGAAAATAACTTGGTACAACCATGAAATACAGGAAGACAAAATATAGCTCAGATGATAATTGAAAATGAGCTATTTATACATCTAAATGATGAAACATCCTAACCAAAACAGTGTGGGGGCCTTCCATAAATAAATTTGGTAACCTAGGCCAGTTTTGGCTCAGTCTTATTCTCTATAAATTCCATGGCAGGCCAGTCTGCAATACAGACTTTTTATTTCTGTTACTCAGCTTCTCTTGTGATTCATCCAACACAACCATTTACCCTTCATCCTTAATATTCTTCTATGGCTACTCAAACTCACATGCTTTGATCAAAAATTAGGAACTCTCCAGGGCTTTTAAGAAACTCTTATTTTC
Source organism: Redunca redunca (assembly GCA_006410935.1). NCBI lineage: Eukaryota > Metazoa > Chordata > Mammalia > Artiodactyla > Bovidae > Redunca > Redunca redunca. Next base: position 951,827 of record SJYQ01001737.1, on the reverse strand, counting down.
CATTTCCTCTTACTCTGCATTGGAATAAAATGGTTCCCCAGTGGACAATTTGATTCCATCTATTATCTTCAATTTAATGCTTATAGAATAAAAGCCCTTTATTTCACTGTTTTTTTTTTCCTAAATAATATATTGCATCCATTTAAGATAAAAATAAATTTTGTTTTATTCCTTCAGGATTGTGTAATCAAATTTCACTTTCCTAGTCATAGGAAATAGATAAAATCCTATAACAAGACAAACTTTTGATTATAACTGTGGTAAATGATATAAAAACCATAAATGTGTAATGATTGGGATATTTTTCAAAAATTCTTAATAAAATACACAATGATATAGGAGGATAAATTATTGCTTGATTTGTTTCCAGTGGTACTGTCTGTAAAGTCAACAGGCATAATAAAATTACTAAGCTTATGTTGACAGAATTTGAGTGTTTATCATAAATGAAATAGTATTATTAAAAATATTTTAAATGATTGCAGGCTCTAGTGAAATATTAGAAACACGAGAGACTGATTAACTTTTCCCAATAGCTTCTATTAGGCTTCAGAGATGAAAGCTTGAAATAAATATTGTAATAAATGTGATTTATTGAAATGTGGTAAGTTGTCCAGTCCACATACATTCTTGCAGAACCTTGTATGTATCTCAAGAGTCGAAATTAATTAAATCAGTTTCCCTTCCACCGATCCTGAATAGACTTCAGTTCAGTTTCTCAGCTGTGTCTGACTCTTTGCAACCTCATGGACTGCAGCAGGCCAGGCTTCCCTGTTCAGCTTGCTCACACTCACGTCCATTGAGGCCGTGATGCCATCCAACCATCTCATCCTCTGTTGTCCCCTTCTCCTCCTGCTTTCAATCTTTCCCAGCATCAGAGCCTTTTCCAATGAGTCAGTTCTTCGCATCAGATGGCCAAGGTATTAGAGTCACAGCATCAGTCCTTCCAATGAATATTCAGGACTGATTTCCTTTAGGATTGACTGGTTTAATCTCCTTGCACTCCAAGGGACTCTCAAGAGTCTTCTCCAACATCACAGTTCAAAAGCATCAATTCTTTGGCTCTCAGGTTTCTTTATAGTCCAATTTTCACATCTGTACATGACTACTGGAAAAACAATAGTGGTAGACTTGGCATAGCTCAAACCAGGAGAGTTTGTTAAAGACAATGCTTTGTGGCTTCTGAGGCTAAACTATGAGAAAGCGAGAGCTTCTGCCTGGCTCTCTCTCCAGTGACTCACACCTTCAGGGAGTTGAATTAACAGGTATGAGGCCTGCAGGCTGGAGGGATTACACAAAACCATTAAGTAGAGATAGTAAGAGGTGTCTAATGAGCATATCTGTTCCAGCCCGCAGTTATTTGAGATTAACCAGCATCAGCAATAATCAGCCTTGAGGTGATTTTAGCTACTCAAGTTACAGAAAAGTAGAACCAGATAAAAGCTGTCCCCAAGCTCTGCCCAAATTTCAATTAGTGAGCAAAATGCTACTGTTTTAAAGCAACTGAGTTTGAGGGTGATTGTAACATAGCATCATGAAGATTGCTTTTCCAGCAAAGAAGATGAAAAAGAGTGGAGAGAACCAGAGATGACTGAGCAAGAATGATGTCTCAGGTTTGTCTGTCCTTAGGTTGATCCAAGTAGGATGGTGACTGAACAATAAGTTATACTGCATAGGAGTTCACCTTAAGGGGAAGTAGCTAACCCTATTTTGCTCCCATAAGTGTTAGTCATTGGCTGCAGGATACCAAGTGTAGATCTCTCAGATGAGGTGGCTTTCATTGGTCAAGGGAAATATGTTGTAGAAAGAGGTTGTATGAGCTATTAGCAACTAATGTTCACAGAAACTAGGGGGCCTGGGTCAGTCATCAAAAGTGTCTGTTATCCCAGGAGACCACAAACTTGAAACAACTATCGGTGAATCTGAGTTATGGCAGTGTGAGAGCTATCTCATAGAAATAAGATATCAAAATGCAGTAGCATGGCAGAGCAAAAAGATCACAGGGTCATAAGATGAAGATTAGAGGCTTGGCTTATATGCTAAGTCACGATCAACTCTTTGCAACCCTACGGTAGCCTGCCAGGCTCCTCTGTCCATGAGATTCTCCAGGCAAGAATACTGCAGTGGGTTGCCATGCCCTCCTCCAGGGGATCTTCCCGATCCAGGGATCAAATCCACATCTCTTATGTCTCCTGCATCAGCAGGCAAGTTCTTTATCACTACACCACCTGGGAAGCCCCAGAGACTTCGCTTAATATGAAGCTTAAGTAATTCAAACAAGCTCTCCTTTCTTCTTTCATTAAACATCAAATTGCCAACATCCGCTGGATCATGGAAAAAGCAAGAGAATTCCAGAAAAACATCTATTTCTGCTTCATTGACTATGCCAAAGCCTTTCACTATGTGGATCACAATAAGCTGGAAAATTCTGAGAGAGATGGGAATACCAGACCACCTGACCTGCCTCTTGAGAAATCTGTATACAGATTAGGAAGCAACAGTTAGAACTGGACATGGAACAACAGACTGGTTCCAAATAAGAAAAGGAGTACGTCAAGGCTGTATATTGTCACCCTGCTTATTTAACTTATTATGCAGAGTACATCATGAGAAACACTGGACTGGAAGAAACACAAGCTGGAATCAAGATTGTCGGGAGAAATATCAATAACCTCAGATATGCAGATGAAACCACCCTTATGGCAGAGAGTGAAGAGGAACTAAAAAGCCTCTTGATGAAAGTGAAAGAGGAGAGTGAAAAAGTTGGCTTAAAGCTCAACATTCAGAAAACGAAGATCATGGCATCCGGTTCCATCACTTCATGGGAAATAGATGGGGAAACAGTGGAAACAGTGTCAGACTTTATTGTTTTGGGCTCCAAAATCACTGCAGATGGTGACTACAGCCATGAAATTAAAAGACGTTTACTCCTTGGAACAAAAGTTATGACCAACCTAGATAGTATATTGAAAAGCCGACTAAGATCCGTTTAGTCAAGGCTATGGTTTCTCTAGTGGTCATGTATGGATGTGAGAGTTGGACTGTGAAGAAAGCTGAGCACCGAAGAATTGATGCCTTTGAACTGCGGTGTTGGAGAAGACTCTTGAGAGTCCCTTGGACTGCAAGGAGATCCAACCAGTCCATTCTAAAGGAGATCAGCCCTGGGATTTCTTTGGAGGGAATGATGCTAAAGCTGAAACTCCAGTACTTTGGCCACCTCATACAAAGAGCTGTCTCATTGGAAAAGACTTTGATGCTGGGAGGAATTGGGGGCAGGAGGAGAAGGGGACAACAGAGGATGAGATGGCTGGATGGCATCACTGACTCGATGGACGTGAGTCTGAGTGAACTCCGGGAGTTGGTGATGGACAGGGAGGCCTAGCATGCTGCGATTCATGGGGTTGCAAAGAGTCGGACACGATGGAGCTACTGAACTGAACTGAACCATAAAGTCTGGCTGAGAATTTCCATCTGTGATTGATTGAGCTTATATATTCAGACACTTATTTGACAAAACTGTTTGAGAAGACTTAAATCTTTCAAATCCAACATGCTCCAAAACAGCTATGGCTCAGGATTCTCAATGGGAATAGTCCTCTCTCACTGTTTTTGTATTAAGTCAGGAGCATAAGAGATTCTTGACACTTATCATCCATCTCATTTCACCAAGATAATTTTCATCTTTCCTTCTCTACCACCATGATAATCCCAATTTATGATCTCTAGCCTTAGTTTTTTAAGTAGCTTCTTAGATCTCCAAGTTGGTTAATTTCAAATTTGATCATATTTCCAACAAGCTTAAAGCCTTAGGAAAATGCCTTAATATTTTTTGAACAACTATAATCATTGTCATGGCTTGCAACAGGTACTTTGTCTTATACATTCTGTCAGATTCAGCCTTCTTTTCTGTGAGCTTTTAATATGTGTTTCTTGCATTTTTTTTTCCCAAACCAAATTTTTTGCCTAGAATTCTCCTAGCAAACTTTGTTGTGCAGCCACTAAGTCATGTCCCATTCTTTGTAACCCCGTGAACAGCAACACACCAGGCTTTCCTGTCTTTCACTATCTCCCAGAGTTTGTTCAGACTCATGCCCATTGAGTTTTCTATTTATCTTTCAAATATTGAATCTGTGGTCGATTTTCTTTCTTTCCCCTCAACTTGGAATAGGCCAAACCTCCATATTGTATCTGGCACTGTATACCACCATTTCATAGTATTTTTCAAAATTGTGACTTCAATAATCTAATTGTGTGATTATGTGATCAATATTCATTTACTCTGCTGACTTGAAAAAGCAGTGGCAGCATGAACCAAATTCACTTGTATTTCCTGATGTAAGCCCAGCATTTAATATGATTCCTGGCAAATGGTAAATATCCAATAAGTATTTGTCAATGAGTCAGTCAATGAAAATGAGATGACGTTTTCTGACTTCTGACTTCAGTGTATCTGTGGCTAATTCTACTGTTCTTTGAGAAAATCATGACACTTACTTTGGCTGAACAGTCATTTTATGTTCAGAAAATCTTATTAGTTACACATGCACTTAATGCTTTTCATGTGCAAATGGTGAAAATAGAGTAGAGATGCTTTGCAATACAGGTTTCTTTCTTTTTCAAAACATCTTCAAGTTTTTAATGTCATAAATTCTAAAAACATCATACATTAATATTTGAAAGTACTGAGTAATGTCAGGAATAATTATCAAGTAATTTGTAAAAGCATGTAATTACTTTGTGCTGACATAGCACTTGTAATGTAATTGCTTGTGGGGGATAAATACTTGAGCACACATCAAAAGTGAAATTATAGAATCCTGGGATTAAAAAAAAAGACACAAAGGCCATTTGTTTTATGCTAAAGAGAATAACATTGTAAAAAAGAGGAAAAGAGTGAGATAGACAAGGTAACAGTGAAAGGAAGAGTAGGAAGAGAAGACTGGGAAAGGAACAGCACAACCCCCCCAAAAGACAAAAAAAAAATTAAAATTAAGATCTCAGAATTTGTACATGTTTAAATTTCTATATAAGGTTAGTTCCGTCTCACTTTTTTTGTTTTCCAGAAACAGAAGAGGGTATAGACAATGCAAATAGAAGCATGTTCTTCCTGGCTTTTTCAAATATGTCTAAGTAAGAATTCCAAGGACAGAGGAGAGCCTGGCGGGCTAACGTTCATGGGATCGCAAACAGAAGGACACGACTGAGTAACTAATCACCCCTAGGTATAAATAACATACAATATTAGTTTCACATATTTTGGAAAACCAAAGTGGTACATGGTGGGGAAAAAGAGCAAACAGATTACTGCACAATCTGCTGCCCTTCCAAACAGGCTAGAAGAATTTGGCCTGCTGTGGGTCTTGGTTCAGCTGAGCTGTTCTAAATGGCTCATTAACATCAGAAATCCAGGAGTGACATCGGAGCATCCCTCAGACAGAGTGTGATTGGGCCACAGGGTGGTCTTTCTCAAGAGCCTCACATTTTCTAATTTTGGAAGGCAGTGGGGCTACCTCATTCCTCTGTATTGAATGTCTGTATTGCTTGTTTAGACTAGGAAATATGATGTGTACTCAACAAATGAAAACAGACGACAAGTCAGCATCTCTTGAACAATCTATTTGCAAATTAAGGGAGAATTCTGCTCTCTTTGCTTAAACACACTCCCATATCTCTCTAGTTTGGGTCATTGCTTGAATCCCCAATCAGCAATGAGGACACTGTGATTTTCTCTAACTGTAGTAAGCACACTGAGTTTCATTCTGGTTGACAAGGAAAAAAGCAGGGATATTACAGAACCAAGGAAAATCTGCTTGCTGTTAGGCTGGGTTTTAGTAGTGGTTTCACGTTTTTCCCATGTTACTCACTTTTAGTAAACTGGGACTTTGCGGCTTAGGAAAGAACGTGTTTTAGAGGCTCAGTCCTGGCTGTAGAGCAGCTTTCAAAATGTGGTAGGATGAATCTGACAGCAGGCTTTGAATGTTTCAAAATGGAAAAGTCAAAATCTAAATGAAACTGTATTACTCAGAGTTCGTCAGAGAGGCAGAGTCAACATGAGCAGGATGGCAGGGGTAGAGGAGGAAAATAAACATGTACACACACACACACACCCCCACAGAGAGACAGATACACATCACACACATGTGCATGGAGAGAGAGGGGGGATTATCTATATTATCTAGAGAGATTCACTGTAGAGCATTGGTTCATGTGAACATGGAGGATGGCAAGTCCAAATTCTGCAGGGCAGGCCAGAGACCCAGGAAGAAACTGACATTGCAGCCCAAGACCAGATACAATCTGGAGACATCATCTTCTCTTTCCCATAACTCTTTCAGTTTTCGCCTGAGGCTTTCATTTGACTGGCTGAATCCTACCCATACGAGGAAGGGTAATCTCTTTGACTCAGATGTTTACTTTAAATGATGTTGTTGTTGTTGTTCAGTTGCTCAGTCACCTCCAACTTGGCAACACCATGGATTGCAGCACACCAGGCTTCCTTGTTCTTCACTATCTCCTGAAATTTGCTCATACTCATGCCCGTTGAGTTGATGACGCCATCCAACCATTTCGTCTGTCACCCCCTTCTCCTCCTGCCCTCAGTCTTTCCCAACATCAGAGTCTTTTCCATTGAGCTGGCTCTTTGCATCAGGTGGCTAAAGTATTGGAGCTTCAGCTTCAGCATCAGTCCTTCCATTGACTATTCAGGGTTGATTTTCTTTAGGATTGAGTGGTTTGATCTTGCTGTCCAAGGGACTCTCAAGAGTCTTGTCCAGTTTGAAAGCATCAGTTCTTTGGTGTTCAGCCTTGTGGTCCAACTCTCACATCCGTACATGATTACTGGAAAAACCATAGCTTTGACTAGATGGACCTTTTTTGGCAAAAGGGCATGTCTGTTTTTTAATACACTGTCTAGGTTTGTCATGGCTTTTCTTCAAAAGAGCAAGCATCTTTTAATCTCATGGCTGCAGTCACCATGATTTTGGAGCCCAAGAATATAAAGTCTGTCACCATTTACTGTTTGCCCATCTATTTGCCATGAACTGCTGGGACCAGATGTCATGATCTTAGTTTTTTGAATGTTGAGTTTTAAGCCAGCTCTTACACTCTCCTCTTTCACCCTCATCAAGAGACTCTTTAGTTCTTTTTTGCTTTCTGCCATAAGGGTGATGTTATCTGCATATCTGAGGTTATTGATATTTCTCCCAGCAATCTTGATTCCAACTTCAAATGTTAATTTCATAAAAACAAAAAAAACCTTCACAGCAATATCCAGGCTGGTGTTTGACCTAATATCTGGGTACAATGGCCCAGCCAAGTTCACACATCAAATTAACCATCACAAAGCAAATCCCCTGAATTTTCAGGAAATGAAAAACAACACACTAAATTATATATATTTCAATCACAACCTAGGGAGAGAATTGTGGCACTTACAGCAATGAGCAGGTTATCATTTAAAATCCTTCAATGTTTACTGTTCGTATTAGAGATTATTGATAGCTACATGTCCAGAATGGGAAATAAAGTCAGAAAGTGAAGTGAAAGTGAAGTCACTCAGTCATGTTGGACTCAGCGACCCCATGGACTGTAGCCCACCAAGCTCCTCCATCCATGGGATTCTCCAGGCAAGAATACTGGAGTGGCTTGCCATTTCCTTCTCTAAAGTCAGAAAACTGCTTATCAAATAACTGTTATGAATGTCCATCATTGACTATATATATATATATATATATATATATATATATTTTAATTGAGTCCTGAGGAAGGAGTCCCCAGTGGCTCAGCAGATAAAGAATCTCCCTGCAAGGCAGAAGACTATAGGAGATACGGGTTCAATCCTTGGGTCAGGAAGATCTTATGGAAGAGGAAATGGCAAACCACTCCAGTATTCTTGCCCGGAGCCCATGCACAGAGGAGCCTGGCAGGCTGCAGTCCTTGGGGTCACAGAGTCAGACACAACTGAGCAACTAACAGTTTCACTCTTCCTTGTAGCCTTTCTGGAGTTGGTCAGACATGACTGAAGCAATAAGATTGCATGAGACAGAGGAGTAAGTAAGCTGTTAAAGGGTGAGGGAAGTGACGTAAAAATTAAAATGATTACTGAACACACATACTCATGACAGCCAGACTTAGCAGCTGTTATACAAGCTTTATGCTTTAAAATTCAAATATGTACAGGAATAGCTGAAGTTCCCTTTCAAACTCAGTCCTTTCCAGAACTCCCATGTCAGTTTGAGTCACTATCATGTTTGGTTGGATTTCTTCAGTCTGTTTCCTGTATTTTATATTCATATATATTTATTCTTAAATAATACCTTGTTTTGATTTATGGAAGCTATAATCTTTCATTACAAACTGTACCCATAGTTGCATAATAACTGAGGAGGCTTGGCAGTATGTTAAAAGATATATAAAGGAGATATCTATTGGCCTCACAGTTAAAACAAAAGTAGCCTAGTTTTCACAATTACTCTTACGTTCTCTTATTTGAGTTCACAGTTTATATTGCCCACCCATGGAGAAATAGTACAACAAGCCACTAATTAGTATGCTAACCCAAAAAAGAAAAAAAAAAAGAGAATGTTTCATTATTTTAGAGATGTAAATACGTATTGACCCTCATGGTGAGATGATAAAGTAAATTATGGATATGAAGTAGACTCCAACAAAAAGGTAGTGTAATTGTCCTCTTAAATATTTTTGAATTTTATTTTCAATAATAAGCAACCTAGAGAATGAAAGAAAATAAGAGAAAAAAGAAGAATGGCTAGTAGAAAAGTGGATAAAATATGTAAATTAAAATAGGACAAAAGCTGTAGTAAGATCATAACTCTGTTCCTATATTAAAAATATTTAAAGCATTAATATTTGAGTATTATTATTAAAAGTGAAAGTCAGTCATGTCTGTCTCTTTGCAATCACATGGACTGTAGCCCACCAGGTTCCACAGTCCATGGTGTTCTCCAGACAAGAATACTCGAGTGGGTAGCCTTTTCCTTTTCCAGGGGATCTTCCCAACCCAGGGATTGAACCCGGGTCTCCCTCATTATGGGCAGATTCTTTACTGTCTGAGCCACCAGGGAAGCCCAGTAATTAATGAAGACGGAAAGAAAAAGTTTTCTTCATTTTCATTGTGTTATTACAATAAACCTGTCTTATCATATCAATTTTTTCATGTGAAATTTTGATATACTCTCCAAACTCACATAAAATCTAAATATTTTTCAATGTTCATTCCTACTTTTGCTCATTATCTTGAGTCATGGAACAGCTTCTGACGATATCTGGTAGAGGGTTACTCGAGAAGGTATGGCGTGTGTCAGGGTGTAGTTAAAGCTGTGTAATTGTGTGATGTAGTAGAGAGAGAGCATATTCTACACCGAATGACCCATGTTATATTCCAGCAATGCCACCTCCTTCTGTATTTCATCACATTAGTCCCTATACACCTCAGTCTCCCCCTCTGTAATATGGGAATAACAATAGTAATACCTGGTTTAGGTGAGAATAAAAACAATATGCATAGAGTCCTTAAAATAGTGCAAAACACATCCTTTAAATTGTCAACTGTTAATATTCTAAAATTTAGCACCACCAGTCGTTCTGTTATTTTTTTCCAAAGTAAGTACATATTTCCCAGTCTAGCACTGAAGTCCTTCCATGAGGTTAATCCACACCAGCGTTCTTGCCTGGAACCCCAGGGATGGGGGAGCTTGGTGGGCTGCCGTCTATGGGGTCGCACAGAGTCGGACACAACTGAAGGGACTTAGAGCAGCAGCAGCAGCAGCATGAAGTTAATCCAGTCTAATCTTTTACACATGTTCATTATAAATAGGACTTTACTAATGTTTGTTAGCTATTTTACTACTACGTGCTTGAATTACCACCATAGCATCAAAATACAGTTTAGAACTGAAAACTGCTATAGGAATTTGCTGACTAGCAGATAGTTTTTCTAAATTATCACCTTGTTATCCATACGTTTGGAAACACGGTTAATACTACTAATATTTAACATATACACACTACTATATAAAAAATAGTTAATCAACAAGGACCTACTGTATTGCACAGAAACCTCTACTCAATATTATATAGTAACATATATGGGATTAGAATCTGATAAAAAAACAGATATATGTATATGTATAACTGAATCACTTTGCTGTACACCTGAAACTAACATAACATTGTAAATCAACTATATTCCAATGTAAAATTTTTAAAATTTGATAGAAGCCAGAAAAATACTAATCAAGTCACAAATTTTTATGAAAAATTTCAATATGATGAAAGAGATACATATGCTTTCTTGTTGAATCAAATCCACATAATGGTCTTGCTGAACTCACACTCTTCATCTTTCATGATACATAAATAGTAAAAACAGATGCTCTCAGACCTTGGCTACCCCTGCGGAATCATTTCCAATTACAGTGGCAGGTGTGGCAAAAGGTTATGCTTATAAAGATGGATGAAACTGGGCAAAGCCATCTTAGTCAATGAGAAAGATAAGGTCATTCACTGACCTCAGACGTTTAGTCATCACATTAAATATGTTTTTGTTGCTGGTTATAAATGCATAGGAAAGTGAAAAATAGTAAAAATAACATTTACTTAGTCCCTTACATTTGAAATAGTAGAATACTGAGAGCTAGAGTACTTTATTCTTTGTAAAAAAAATTTTTTTTAATTTTAACTTGATTGGAGTATTGTTGATTTACAATGTTATGTGAGTTTCCAGTTTACAGCAAAGTGATTCAGTTATACATATACATATATTCATCCTTTTTCAGCTTCTNCTCATGTCCATCGAGTCAGTGATGCCATCCAGCCATCTCATCCTCTGTCGTCCCCTTCTCCTCCTGCCCCCAATCCCTCCCAGCATCAGAGTCTTTTCCAATGAGTCACCTCTTCACATGAGGTGGCCAAAGTACTGGATTCCAGCTTGTGTTTCTTCCAGTCCAGCATTTCTCATGATGTACTCTGCATATAAGTTAAATAAGCAGGGTGACAATATACAGCCTTGATGTACTCCTTTTCCTATTTGGAATCAGTCTGCTGTTTCATGTCCAGTTCTAACTGTTGCTTCCTGTCCTGCATACAGATATCTCAAGAGGCAAGTCAGGTGGTCTGGTATTCCCATCTCTTTCAGAATTTTCCACTATATAGTATAAAAAATATCAAATGGAAGTTTTAAATTTGAATAATGCAATAAAGAAAACTTGGAGCTGAATAGATGGATCTAACAGCATTTTAAAATAGGAATACAAATTCATGAACTGGAAGATCAGTGCCAAGTTGATATTATTCCAATAATATAATTTGGTTTACCATTTAAAAATCAAACACTGCAAGTTGCCACATTGGTAGAATAAGGGGGGAAATTTTTACACTTCAATACATCAAAAAATGTGTCTAGATATCCAATTTTGGATTAAAAAACTTTAGTAAATTAAGAATAGAAGGCAATATGTTCAATATAATTTAAAGAAAAGACTTACTTGGGAAATCAGATTGCAACAGGATAATTCAATTGTACTTGGCTATCATTTGGCAGAAATCTTATACTTGGACTGAAACCCAAGCCTGCTCTCTCTACCCTCTGTGCCTATCATCAAAGCTTAATTAGCGTGAGTTGTTTCTGCTTAATTCCAAACACTCCATCTGGTGGCTACCTGAAGATAGAAGATAGGGAGAAAAGAAAACTTACTAAATCCAAACAAAAGATGTACTTATGAACTCGGGAAAGATACTATTCTTAAAGTATATGTAAATATCAAAAATTTTAAGTAAAGTAGTGTTTGGTTTGACTACACTCAATTTTAAAACTTTCTGTGTAAACAAAGGAATTAAGAGCAAAATTTGTTGGAGTTTTGATATCTAGGTATTTTCAAAGAATACCTATAAATAAATGAGGAAAACTCAACCAATTAAATGAGAAAATTGGCTGAGAGCAGTAATAAATATTTCAAAGATGAAAAAATAAAACGTGAAGGGAAAATAAATACTTACTAATCAAGATAAATCAAATAGAAACAATGCAATATTCCTCACTCATCATTCTTGCAAAAACCAGCAAGTCTGACAATCATCAAATTAATGAGGATATGGTGGACAGGTAGTGAAACAATAAGATGGGTCAGCCTCCTTGGAAAACATTTTGATCTTACATAACAATGAAAAATGCATAGTCCTACTCCTTGGACAAATTTCACAGGCTTTCTCTTTGTTTTCTATTTGTAAAACAGGAATAATACTGGCACCTATTATAAAGATATTAGGATAAAATTAGTAATCACATGCAAAGAACTTGAAATATGTTATTACTACATGATTATCATTATTATAAACTGGGGAGACGAGTACATATGCACATGAAGACATTTACAAGTAAACAGTGCAGGCATTGTCCATAAACAATTGAGTATAACCTAACTACCCATCATTAGGATAGTCTATTTAAAATTCCTAGATTAATTCAACAAAAATTATAAAATTAATACATGTCTAAACACTATTAACACAAATAGTACTTTGAGGCTTAAGTGGAACAACTTGTTTTCACTGGTCAAATGGTAGGGAAGCCCATGTTTAGTACGGCATAATGACAAAACCCAGAAGAGGATGGAGACAGATTTTATTCAGGTTATTGCAGGGGGTAGAACACCTCAGATGCTAAGGTTAGAGTGTCTGGCAGGGTGGTTCTGAGGAGTGGACAACTTTCAGACAGAATGCTTTGAAAGTGCTGAAAGTGAAGTCACTCAGTCGTGTCCAACTCTTTGCGACCCCATGGACTCTAGCCTGCCAGACTCCTCCGTCCATGGGATTCTCCAGGCAAGAATACTGGAGTGGGTTGCCATTTCCTTCTCCAGGGGATCTTCCCGACACAGGGATCGAACCTGGTTCTCCCGCACTGCAGGCAGACTCTTTACCATCTGAGCGACCAGGGCATGCTTTACCACTGGGGTTTTCTTGCAAGTAGGAGACATCTCAGTCAGCTGAACAGGAAACATTTTCTCTACATTTAGCTAGTTTCAGGGGACAGACAATTTTGAATTTGCCTAATAGCCATTAGGCAGGCTTCCCTCATAACTCAGTTGGTAAAGAATCTGCCTGCAATGCAGGAGACCCAGGTTCAATCCCTGGGTCAGGAAGATCCCCTAGAGAAGGAAATGGCAACCCACTTCAGTATCCTTGACTGGAGAATCCCATAGACAGAGGAGCCTGGCAGGCTGCAGTTCATGGGGTCACGAGTTGGACATGACTTAGGGACTAAACCACCATCAATAATTATTAGGCAAAGAATGAGAAATTGGCTGATGCAAAGCAGGTGCAAGAAAAGGAGCAGGTCTGTGTCTGCCCTTGTCAATATCATTTAAATATGTTTTTAAAGGGATATCTCTGGGGCAAGAGAAAGGTAATGTTTCTTGTATTAGATATCACAGGAGACTTCAGCTTTTGTATTTATTTTCTTTAAGAATTAACAAAATATTCATGACAAAAGCTTACCTTTTTTTCTGACCATTGAAAATAACTATGAATAGTCCTATGCTACTCTTTTCAAGAGATGAAGGAAAAGAAGTGGAAATGAAAGAGATATGAAAGTTAAGACAAAACAAGAAAGATGAGAAAAAGGTGAGCTGGAGAATGTCAAAACTGCTGAAGTGTTACATGAAAGGGGCCTGGACTCTCTTTGCTTTGGTGTCACAAAGAACAGTGAGATCTTTTGTGAAAGTAAAGGTGACGGGAGTCAGAGTGAACTGCATCAGGGGAAAGAGGAGAATGTGAGGAAACGGAGGAGACACAGCAGGGAGGATCTAAGAAGGAAAAAAAAAAGAACAAAGAGAAAGGCAGGTTTTAAAAAAAATATGTGGATTCAAGGAACAGTTTCTTGTTTTGACTTTTGTCTTATTTTCATGATAGGAAATAATAGAGCAGTATTTCTCACCTTTGCCCAACTGTTAGAACCAGCTGGTGATTTTTAATATGCTCATGCCTTCTCTGAGTCTGATCCGGGTGCCCTGGCAAAATATCCAAGACTGGGTGGCTTACACAACAGATACTTAATTTCTTACAGTTCTAGAGGCTGGGAAGTCCAAGATCAAGGCCCTAGTCCTTTTGATTCCAGCTGAGAGCTCCCTTCCTGCCTTGCACACAGGCTGCCTTCTTGCTGTCCTCACATGACGGAGAGAGGACTCTGGCATCTTCTCTTCTCCTTCTAAGGGAACCAGCCCTATCAGAGTCACACCACAATGGCCTCATTTAACCTTCCTCACCTCCTCAAAGGCCCTAGCTCTGAATACAGTCATGTCAGGACTCAGGGTTTCAATATACAAATTTGGGGAGGTATACAGATAAATTAGTCTGAATAGTATCACTGACTCAATAGGGCTGAATTTGAACAAACTCTGGGAAATAAGGAAGGACAGGGAAGCCTGGCGTGCTGCAGTCCTTGGGGTCACAAAGAGTTGGACAGAACTTAGCAACTGAAGAACAACAACGTACCCTGATCACAAGAAAGATCAATTAAATTGGAACCAGAAATCATCACAAGAACTCTTCCTTTTTGCTCTAATGTAAGCTCGTCACTCACATAATGTCAGGCTTGGCTTTTTCTTGTTGTAAGGACGGGAGAAAAGACCATTCTTTGTTGGGCATTTGGATGAATTCTTAACATCTTGATAATACAAACAAATCTGTGCCCTGGTTTTCTTAGAAATGAATAGTATATTTAATTTGTGAGACTTGGAAAAGAGGATCTAAATGATTTGTAACAACTTGGCATGGTGACCGAAACTTTAACGCTACACACGATGCTTTTAATGAAAAATTGTTTCAAGAATGTCCATGTCCAATCGGTTTGTTATAAAAGCCAGGGAAACATAGGTTCAATGCCTGGATCTGAGCAATTTCTCTGTACCTTAGTTTGTAAGTGTTTCTAAAGGGTCAGCCTTTAATGTTTATTTGATATAATATGTTCATTTACTTGGCTTGGGCTTTTTCTTTTTTCCTTTGACTGTACATTATGTTCCAAGTGTTATTTAGGCACTTAGAATATTTAAAACAGGCAAAAGTCCCTGCTGTCATGGAGTTGCAGTCTCATGAGAAGATAGAGGAAAATAAAACAAAGCCAGACAAAATAATTATATGATATGCCAGGAGCAGGGGAAGATCCAAGGAGGGGGAAATGTAGGGAGTGGAAATTTGGGAATGGGATTTTACTTAGCATGACCAAGAAAGTGCTTTTTAGAAAAACATTTTATTGACATATAAGTTGAATTATAATGTTGTGCTAATTACTGCTGTATAACAAAGTGACCCAGTTATACATACATATACATGCTTTTTCATACTCTTTCCATTATGGTTTATCACAGGATAAAAGTAGGTGCTATACCATAGGACCTTATTTATCCATTCTACCTGTAATTATCTTCATCTGCTAAAATCCTCAACTCCCACCCCTACCCTCTCCTATGCTCTTGCCCTTGGAAATCACAAGTCTATTCTCTAAGTCCCTGATTTTATTTCTGTTTCCTAGATAGACTCATTTGTGTTATGTTTTAGATTCCACACATAAGTGATACCATAGAATATTTAGCTTTGTCTTTTTTACTTATTTCACTTAGTATAATAACTTCTAGTTGCATCCATGTTGCTGGAAATAGCATTATTTTGTTCATTTTTCTGGCTGAGTAGTATCCCAATGTATATATGTACTACATCTTCTCTGGCCATTCATCTCTCGATGGACATTTAGGCTGTTTCCATGTCTCAATATCACTAATCATTAGAGAAATGCAGATAAAAACTACAACAAGGTACCACACCAGTCAGAATAGCCATCATAAGAAATTCTACAAATAGCAAATGCTGGAGAGGGTGTGGAGGAAAGGGAACCCTCCTACACTGTTGGAGGGAATGTAAGTTGGTACAGTCAGTATGGAAAACAAATTGGAAGTTCCTCAGAAAACTAAAAAGAGAATTACCAAATGATCCAGCAGTCCCACTTCTGGGCACGTTATCTGGGCAAAACTAGAATTCAAAAGGATGCATGCACCCCTATGTTCACAAGAAAGGGCTTTTAAAAAAGATGACATTGGAGTAAAAGCCTAGAGAAGGTGAGGGATTCAACCATGCATATTACCGGGAAAACATATTTCTGAGCAAAAGCAAGAGCAAATTCAGGGACTCTAAGGCAGAAATGTATGGCTGGAACTGAGTGCAGAAGGAGGAAAACTAAGAGCAAAGGAAGGGTGGGGGAAGACAAAAAACCAGTTGTGTCTGCAGATTCCCTTGGGTCTCACAGACCGTTTTAATATTGTGAGGACTGCAGTTGTAAAGTTAGACTGAAATCCATTGGAGGCTTTTGATCAAAGAACTGACACAAAACAGCTTCTTTTTCAATCAAACCATTCATCTAACAGCCTGATCGCAAGCAAAAAATTGAGAGAACATAAAAAAGTAAAAAAAGAACCTGTTCTTATTTTCTGATAAATACCTCGCACCAAATCTTTAACAGATGTTCAAGCCATTTCTTTTACATTCTCTCAATTCTTTTCTTGGACAGCAAGGAGATCAAGCCAGTCAATCTTAAGGGAAATCAACCCTGCATACTCACTGGAAGGACTGATGCTGAAGCTGAAGCTCCAGTAGTTTGGTCATCTGAAGTGAAAAGTTCCTGGTGCTGGGAAAGATTGAGGGCAGAAGGAGAAGGAGGGGGCAGAAGATGAGGAGACTGGATGACATCACTGATGCAATGGACATGAACTTGGGCAAATGTGGGGAGACGGTGAGGACCAGAGAGGCCTGGCATGCTTCGGTCCATGGGGTGGCAGAGTCAGACACAACTAGGCAACTGAACAACAACAAGAAGTCCTTCATGTCCTATCAAAGGCCTTCATGGCCATGACAAATGGTGAAAGGAGTAAACACTTGAACTGAGAGCAGTTGATGGTAATCGAAGATGCAGGAAAAAGGAAGGAGTGCAGACAAGACGTAGTTGCTAGCCTCCTGCAGTCATGCCCAGAGTCCCTAGGGCTGGGGTTAAAGGTCAGCAAAGGAGAAGCGGGGACAATTGAAGGAGATGGCCAGTATCCCGAAAGGAAAAAATGATAAACTCAGTGGTTTGCTAAGATTCAAGACTGACACCAACTATCTTATTTTGATTCTAGTGCAATAGCTTAGAATCACCTGGGTGCTTTTATGAAACTTTTTTTTTTTTTCCTTACCTGCTGCTTAAGACAGAGTTGCCTCGCTATTTAGTGGAAAGTTCTTTAACTTGTTTGCTTGGCTAATATATAATTTTTATTATTCCCTGGCCCACTTCCCCAGCCTTTTCGTATAAATACTTCTTTCAGACACATTAAAATGTGACCTCGTTTTCGGATAACTATGCTTCTCATGTGTATCATAGCCCAAACTGTTTAGGAATTCCAGAATGATGTATTTTATTCCGACTGAATATAACTTTAATTTTCTATGGTGATCAATAAAAACAATATAAATTCCTCTAGGAAATGTGTCCCTGGGAGAGGATAGAAACATAAGTGAAACATGAAATTGACGAGAAATGAGAATCCAATAAACATTTGCACATTGACTTGAGAGCACTTTGCAGCTTGTTGCCGCATTTTTCTAAATTAGGATTTGATATAGTGAGGCTTTATGAGATATTTTCTCCTGTAAGAGAATCATTAAAGTTATTCACACTACATCTGAAGTCTTAGATTATGGAGAATCATCATCTCTCTGTCAAAGCGAGTGTTAACTAATTGGTAACAGGGGAATAGACAGTGTGAAAAAATACACAAGGTATTAGAGGTAATTTATTTTTTGAAAGCAATTGTTGACAGTTTGACATTACGTTCA
The DNA here is from genome assembly GCA_006410935.1 of Redunca redunca. Taxonomy (NCBI): domain Eukaryota; kingdom Metazoa; phylum Chordata; class Mammalia; order Artiodactyla; family Bovidae; genus Redunca; species Redunca redunca. The sequence goes on along the minus strand of SJYQ01001737.1, from coordinate 933,953 downwards.
GTTAACACTTCTGGAGACTTTTAAAATCCTTCTCCCTCCCAGTCAGGACAAAGCTTCTCTGCTTTCACAAGACTTACGAACAGACATTTCTTTTTGTTTTTTTTTTTTCTTACCATGCATTTGAATTGAAATCACAAACCACCACTTGCCGTCTTTGCCAGATGCTATATCAACATTTTTAACAGCTGTGGTGTCCTCTAGATACAAATTTAAAATTTCAACCTTTCAAAATGACAATTATTTTCAATATTTCAAATTTCTCTTTGGTTAGAAGGAAGATCCCAGAGTAGAGTTAAAAAACTATCCTTAATAAATTCTGGAAAAGGAGGAAAGCTTAAGCACTGGCAGTAAGGACTATAAATGAAGGTTGTGTTTCTGGTTACAGAAAAGAGTCTCCCTTTTTCAAGCATCACATTTTAATATAATGTCAGCAGTTCCTCTGCTGGGTGATGAAAACCTTTTCTGATAATAATATTTTCGTAACTGAATTCTGATTCTTTGGTTGAAAAGCAGCTGGAACTCTGCTTCACTGAAATATTTTAGACGTTAGAAAACAGTTGCCCAATGCTTCTGCCTCCCCTCCTCCCATGAAAACAACACCTTACCCACATGGTGTCTAAAACTTAAAAGGACTTAAGAATGGCAAATCATTATTTCTCATAATTAGAGATAAAAGTATTCATTGGCCAGGTTTTAAATTAGAACTGAGTCTGATTGCTTCCTTTCAGCAAGAAACTCACAGGTAATGAAGGATCCTGAGAACCTAAGAGGGTAGAGCACTGCAGAGGCATTGAACGAGAAATCAAGCAGAGAAAAGAGTTGAGATAAGTGACATCATACAGAGCATCAGAGGAGACTTAGCCATAATTTTCTCATGTTGTGAGACAGGCTTCTTACCTTATCTGCCCTCGACAGGCACCATATTTCATTGCACATACCAGCTTCAATTCACGTGGAACATAGACAGATGTATGTATAAAAATATTTGCATATAGACTGGATAGACAGCAAGGCGCCCTGCACAGCCCAGGGAACTACATTTACTATCCTGGGGTAAACCATAATGTGGTTTAGTCACTAAGTTGTGTCCAATGGTTGCGACTCCATGGACTGTAGCCCCCCAGGCTCCTCTGTCCACAGAATTTCCCAGGCAAGAATACTGGAGTGGGTTTCCATTTCCTTCTCCAAGGAATCTTCCCAACCCTGGGACTGAACTCGTGTCTCCTGCATTACAGGCGGTCTTCCAAATTGCAGGCGGACTCTTTACTGCTGAGGCACCAGGGAAACCTAAACCATAATGGAAAAGAATACTAAAAATGCACAGCGGAAGCACTTTCCTGTACAGCGGAAATTAACACAATATTGTGAATCAACTATACTTCAATAAAATAAAATGTATGTGGACATAATGTGTTCTTTAAAATGTAAGAGACATAATTTAAAGTTAAAAATTTATCCCAGTAACAGTAGTNAAAATAAAATGTATGTGGACATAATGTGTTCTTTAAAATGTAATAGACATAATTTAAAGTTAAAAATTTACCCCAGTAACAGTAGTTACTTATATAAAATTATGTAATATACAGATTTAATTGTGATCTGGAGATGTTGGATTCAACTTATCACCAGTAAATCCTTGTGGGAAATCATAGGGCTAAAGTGTGTTTATCTTCCCTACAGCTGGTCATGCCCTCTGTATGATTTTGTGACATCAATAAATAAATTTTCCAAGAGGCCAGGCAACAGTGAATTTCTTACATCAGAGCACAAAAACCAGGTAAACATTGACTAACCCTGCAGAGTAGGAGACTTGGTATTGTGGCCCACACTGGAAGCTGAATTCCTAAAAGACTTCATCCTAGGAGTAAGGAGGGGCTGAAAGAAACATTGCAATTTCAGGAGTAATAGTTTGCCTTTATGAAATATCAGTGACCCAGGCAACCTCTGATCTTGAAGAACAAGAGTCGAATACTGCCAGCACTCACAAGCATGCGGGAAAAGTAAACCAAAGCACTAGCTAGAAGAACAGAATAGTATCCTAAGACTGACATTATTCACATCTATTTTTTTCTTAAAAGCAGTGTCTGGTATATAATTAAAACTGATCAGGAACAGGTAGACCCATGAAAAAATGAACAAGAACACCAGCTCCCTCCCTACCAACTACAACAACAAGAAAAACTAAAACCAAACTTGAAAAAGTCATCAGCTTATAAGAAATGCTAAAAGGAGTGTGGTCGATTTGGAGGGGAAAAAAATTAGAAATTCTAGAAGAGAAAAATACAATAATAAGTTTAATAAATAAATGGATGAGTTTAACAGATTAAAAACCGCTAAAGAGAGAAGTAATACATTTGAAGGCAAGTCAGAAGAAATTATGAAAGATTTCTGGCAGAAAAGGAAGAGATGGGGAGAACAGAGATCATTTGGAATAACTAGCATGCATTTAAATAGATTTCCAAGAAAAGGGTAGCAAAAATGAGATGGAAACAATATAGAAGTCTTAAAATTATAGATTAAAAACCGTTAGTTCTCAGATGCAAGAATTTGAATATATTCAATGAAGGATACTATAAATAAATTTATAACACGAAATTTCAGAAATTCTAATACAAAAAAAATCTATAAAATAAGCCCTCAAAACCCAGAATTATTTTCAGAGAATGAGAATAGAAAGTTGTATCAAGGGCAATAATGAAAATCAAAAGTTTAGCCTATACTTGATGACAAATTTACCCCAATTCATAGAGTAAACCAAAAACATTTTATTTCTTGCTCATATTTCCTTGTTAGGACTGGATGTATTTTCTCCATATAGTATGCATACAAACTGGAATGTGGAACCAAAGAAGGAGAAGCAGGATTCAGAAAGATGGTTTTAAGAACTGTATCATAAAATGTCTTCATTTCTATTAATAGTTGTATCACATTGGCCAGAACCCAGGAACTTGGTCCACAACCTAATTAAGAAGGAATCTGAAAATGGGAAAAAGACATTATTTGGTGATCCCTAGCTCTATCTCTAGACATCAAATGCATTTTTATTCATGTCCCACAACGAGAATGCAATTAACTTCTTCTTGAAATGAGATACTACAGAGTCACTTGCAGTCACTGAGTTCTGCTCAGAGTCCAGGATCTAAAAACAACGTGTAGTCCTGTCTTCAGAAAGTGAAAGATTGAATACAGTAGCAGTTACTTGTCCGTAGCGTTGTTGGAATCCTGCAGCTAGTACGTGGACCTTTTCCTGCAATGGAGGGTTAAGGGAATTGCTAATATTATTGCCCTATTTCTGCCCGTTTTTTTTTATTTTATATAGTTTCTTCTGCCTTATGTCAGTTAATACTCATCGTTCATGATTTTATATCACATTTGAGTACATTTGCAATTAGGCCCTTTTGCAGAAGCTGTACATATTAGCCATCTCCTGCCAGGTGGAAAGATGAGTTCATAAAAGTTGTGTAAGAGGAAAACTTCAGAGCCTTTTTAGAAATCTACGCTTGTTGTTTGGCAATTCTCTCAAAATATAAATCGACTTTGTATATTTGGTTCCATGTGCTGGTAACAATATCCAAAGTGTTCCTGATCATATCTGGTTCATATGCCATTTCTTTTTGCCTTCCTCCTCCTCTCTCCCCACCTGCTCCGTCTCTTTTCAATGCAGGCTATCTCCAAACTTTTATTCTGATCTTTTCCCTCAGTTATTTTATTCAACTGGGTAATTTCACTGGTTACAATATCCTAATTATGTTCTAACATTTTCCCTGAGTCACTCGATTCAACTCAGTAATTTTGCTCAGACTTCGTCATCCTTTTCAATATTACCTGTTTTGTTGTGGGATTCCTAATATTTTAAGGCCTCTATTACTAAGGTTCTTTCTATTCCTATCCATGTTTTGGCTTGTAATCTGGTGAAAAATTTCCTAAACTCCAATCCATCTTTCAGTACCATCATAAAGGCTGTGCTAACATTTAGTTTTATTTTACCTTCCCCTGGATTTCAGCTTAGGCATACCATCAAAGTTTCTGCAAGGGGTAGTTTGTTTGTTTTTCCAGGTTTACCTTTTTTTTCTTAAAGTTTTTATTGGAATAAAGTTGCTTCACAATGCTATGTTAGTTTCTACAGTTCAGTTCAGTTCAGTTCAGTCGCTCAGTCGTGTCTGACTCTTTGCAACCCCATGAATTGCAGCACACCAGGCCCCCCTATCCATCACTAACTTTCGAGTTGGTGATGCCATCCAGCCATCTCATCCTCTGTCATCCCCTTCTCCTCCTGCCCCCAATCCCCCCAGCATCAGAGTCTTTTCCAATGAGTCAACTCTTTGCATGAGGTGGTCAAAGTACTGGAGTTTCAGCTTCAGCATCGGTCCTTCCAAAGAACACCCAGGGCTGATCTCCTTCAGAAAGGACTGGTTGGATCTCCTTGCAGTCCAAAGGACTCTCAAGAGTTTTCTCCAACACCACAGTTCAAAAGCATCAATTCTTCGGCGCTCAGCTGTTTCTACTGTAGAGCAATATAAATCAGCCATCAATTCAGTTCAGTTCAGTCCCTCATTCATGTCCAAGTCTATCCTTTTGGATTTCCTCCCCATTCAGGTCACCATGGTGCATTTAGATTTCAACATGCTATACAGTAGGTTGTCATTAGTTATCTATTTTAGACATAGTATCAATATCAATGTATACCTGTCAAACCCATTCTCCCAATTCATCCCACACCCCTGAAAGGGGTATTTTAATTGAACTTTCTGCTACAGCATAACATGGAGCTTTAGAAAGTCAACAAATGACTACCAGGTGGTCTAGTCTCCTGCCTGGATAGAGAATATGCAACGTGTCTCTGGTAACTGCCTTTAATTAGCTATCTTTCCTTCTTTACCCAAGATCACAGAGTAAATCAGTATCTCTAGCTTGGGCTTACTTTCCATGATTTAGTAACTGTCTGGAGAGGACAAACTACTACAAACTTTCTATCCAAGTTTGCATGGAAAATTATTTTCCAGTGAAATGCTTTATACATGTGAAATCTCCGTATTAAAACACTCAAAAGCAAGAAGCATCACAATACCTCTGTATTAAGAATCATTCAAAATCCAGTGGTTAGATTACCAATTCCACATCTCCATTTTTCAAACTGGTTACATATTTTAATTTCTTCACCAAGAAAAATGAATGTCTCTTGAGTCACTTTACACTTTAACCAAAATTCAGTTGATCAGGAGGGAGAATTATTAGGTTATAGACTGTAAGCAGAAACTATCCCTCTTTTCCCACAAGCAGAAAGATTATTTCCAAGTTCTCAGTGTAAAAATTGAGTCTCACCCCTAGGCATGCAGTGAACAATCAATAAATTCTAGCTGAATTTTTTAAAGAAAAGAAAGACACATTGCTTATTTAAAGCCCATGTATAAAAACTAAGCCATCTGTACAGTTTTATTGTTCCCTGCAGTGAGAAAACCATCAGGGATCGCTAAAGAGATGGTTGTTTAAATATAAATATTGAAGGCCACAGCATCTAAATATTAATATGTGTGTTTGCATGTAAACTGATTAATACATATTTAATTTATGTTCAATAGTAAAGTAAAATGAACATCAGGACACAATTCACTGAACTGAAAATCAAGAATAAATCTATAACATTCATTTCAGGGGCCAAATTCTATCTTAAATGTGTCTAAATGGATAGTTATGCATTAAAATGTAGACTCTTCATGTCAGAGAAACAAAATAAATTGCAAAGATCCCCTTAAACATTTATGTGGAAATAAGTTCAAGTTACTGATATTTTTTTAAACATCTCTGTTATATTAGCAAGTCTGATAACAGCACTGCAATATCAATATATATAGTTGGGGATTTGTATATCAGATAACTATAGGGGAACTTCTTTCCTGAATCTCCTGCCAAAACTACATGGTTTCAAAACAGAAATAGATGTTATTGAAATATGTGATAATAATTCTGCAAAAATCTAAGCTGATCATAGTTATCATTAGTTGATCAATAAAGAAATACTAATATAAGCGGTATTGAATTCCTAAAAGCATGACTTAGTTGCCCATAATTTCTATTCAAAAATTTTTCTCGATATTATTGAATTTTCAAGTGCCAATTTTCAGAAATACTCAATAACTAAACAGAAAATTTATTGTATGATTCAGTAAATGAAACCTTGGTCACCTAAAGGGTTGTGGTAGGAAGCACACCATATCTCAGTGACTGAGTTAGGCTTCTTATTTTGCTTGAGACTTAGCCCATTAAACTGAATAACAAATAAAATTGGCACAGCTGTTAACATAAAATGTAAGAATGGGCATTTTATTGGATGTCAGCTCTACAAGCACAGTTCTATGATTTGCTGTTTTAAAGCATGTTTCTTTGGCTAATTAATTATCTCAGTGAAACTGGAAATAGAATAATACATTTTTTCCTACCAGCCTCAAGAGAATAGTTGACCGTTGAACAACACAAGTATGAACTGCACAAATCCACTTACATGCAGATTTTTTCTTTCCAGTAAATATTTCCTAGAGCATCACACAATCCCTCCTGTGAACTGAATCCATGGATGCAGAACTATGAATAGTGAGGGCCAACTATAGAGTTACACTTGAGATTTTGCCTTTCAGAGAGATGCCTACCCCCATCAGCTGCCACCTTGTTCTAAGTTCCACTGTAGTACTTAATTTTAGCAACGAGACTGACTCCCAACAAAATTCAATCTATGAGGATTTAGAACAAGGCATTACACATAAACAATCACTTTTTATCTGCCAGAAGGGAATTAACTACATATAACTAAAAGAAAATGTAGCCAAAACACATAGGCATATGTGTTTCAGTAAGACAAATTATAATGCGAGTATTACAGTAAGACAAATTATAAGGAAAGATATTATAGTTGGTCCAAACACTTTTTACTCCTTCCACATTTCACAAGTGAAAAGTGAGTTCTGTAGTAAGAAGGCTTACTGTAATTCACATAACCTGATCAATGACAATGAGAAATTTTATCATTCTACTTAAAAATTTTAAAATTAGTGTTCAGATCAGTTCAGTCTCTCAGTCGTGTCTGACTCTTTGCGACTCCATGAACCACAGCATGCCCGGCCTCCCTGTCCATCACCAACTCCTGGAGTTCATCCAAACTCATGTGCATCGAGTCAGTGATGCCATCCAGCCATCTCATCCACTGTTGTCTCCTTCTCCTCCTGCCCCCAATCCCTCCCAGCATCAGGGTCTTTTCCAATGAGTCAACTCTTCACATGAGGTGGCCAGATACTGGAGTTTCAGCCTCAGCATCAGTCCTTCCAATGAACAGCCAGGACTGGTCTCCTTCAGGACGGACTGGTTGGATCTCCTTGCAAGTCCAAGGGACTCTCAAGAGTCTTCTCCAACACCACAGTTCAAAAGCATCAATTCTTCAGCACTCCGCTTTCTTCACAGTCCAACTCTCACATCCATACATCACCACTGGAAAAACCATAGCCTTGACTAGATGGACCTTTGTTGGCAAAATAATATCTCTGCTTTTTAATATGTTATCTAGGTTGGCCATAATTTTCCTTCCAAGGAGTAAGTGTCTTTTAATTTCATGGCTGCAATCACCATCTGCAGTGATTTTGGAGCCCCAAGAAAATAAAGTCTGTCACTGTTTCTACTGTGTCCCCATCTATTTGCCATGAAGTGATGGGACCAGATGTCATGATCTTCGTTTTCTGAATGTTGAGCTTTAAGCCAACTTTTCCACTCTCCTCTTTCACTTTCATCAAGAAGCTTTTTAGTTCCTCTTCACTTTCTGCCATAAGGGTGGTATCATCTACATATCTGAGATTATTGATATTTCTCCCGGCAATCTTGATTCCAGCTTGTGTTTCTTCCAGTTCGGCGTTTCTCATGATGTACTCTGCATATAAGTTAAATAAGCAGGGTGACAATATACAGCCTTGATGTACTCCTTTTCCTATCTGGAACCAGTCTATTGTTCCATGTCCAGTTCTAACTGTTGCTTCCTGACCTGCATATAGGTTTCCCAAGAGGCAGGTCAGGTGGTCTGGTATTCTCATCTCTTTCAGAATTTTCCACAGTTTATTACTACCCAGAATTATCCACATGGACAATGGGGAAATACCAGTGAGAAAATACATATAAAATATAACTCTATATCCTAAGCCAACTTTATTTCAATAAGTATATACTTCATTTCTAGATAAAATATTGTTCATTGTGGCTTGAATATTCGATTGTCGTCTTAGAAGGTCATATGATTAATACTAGAAAATATTTGAAATATATAATAAGCAACTTCAGCATATGGCTAAGTGTCTGGAAAACCAACAGTTCAAAATAATATATTTTGGAAAAAAAATGATAAGAGTATCTTATCAATAAATATAAGTTGGAGAACTAAAAAAATATTTAGTTTATGAAATGTTATAAATAAACCATTGTATGTTTTTATGTAACGATTTGGAAATAGGATATACATCATCCATTCTCTCCTTGCTGTTCTTTGGAATTCTGCATTCAAATGAGTATATCTTTCCTTTTCTCCTTTCCCGTTCACTTCTCTTCTCTTCACAGCTATTTGCAAGGCCTCCTCAAACAATCATTTTGCATTTTTGCAAGGAGAGATAAGATAGCCTTCTTCAGTGATCAATGCAAAGAAATAGAGGAAAACAATAGAATGGGAAAGACTAGAGATCTCTTCAAGATAATTAGAGATACCAAGGGAATATTTCATGCAAACATGGGCATAATAAAGGAGTGAAGTGGTATGGACCTAATGAAGCAGAAGATATTAAGAAGAGGTGACAAGAACACACAGAACAACTATATATATAAAAAAGATCTTCATGATCCAGATAATCATGATGATATGATCACTCACCTAGAGCCAGACATCCTGGAATGTGAAGTCACATGGGCCTTAGGAAGCATTGCTACGAACAAAGCCAATGGAGGTGATGGAATCCTAGTTGAGCCATTTCAGATCCTAAAGAAGATTCTGTGAAATTGCTGCACTCAATATGACAGCAAATCTGGAAAACTCAGCAGTGGCCACAGGACTGAAAAGGGTGTTTTCATTCCAATCCCAAAGAAAGGCAAGGCCAAAGAATGCTCAAACTACCACACAATTGCACTCATCTCACACACTAGCAAAGTAATGTTCAAAATTCTTCAAGACAGGCTTCAACAGTATGTGAACCATTAATTTCCAGCTGTTCAAGCTGGATTTAGAAAAGGCAGAGGAACCAGAGATCAAATTGACAACATCCGCTGGATCATCCGTTGGATCATCGAAAAAACAAGAGTAGTAGAAAAATATCTACTTCTGCTTTGTTGACTATGCTAAAGCCTTTGACTGTGTGGATCACAACAAACTGTGGAATATTCTGAAAGAGATGGGAATACTAGACCACCTGACCTACCTCTTGAGAAATCTGTGTGCAGGTCAGGAAGCAACAGTTAGAACTGGACTTGTAAAATAGACTGGTTCCAAATCGGGAAAGGAGTATATCACGGCTGTATATTGTCACCCTGCTCATTTAACTTATATGCAGAGTACATCATGAGAAACGCTGGGCTGGAAGAAGTAAAAGCTGGAACCAAGATTGCTGGGAGAAATATCAATAACCACAGATATGCAGATGATACCACCCTTATGGAAGAAAGCAAAGAAGAACTAAAGAGCCTCTTGATGAAAGTGAAAGAGGAGAGTGAAAAAGTTGGCTTAGAACTCAACATTCAGAAAACTATGATCATGACATCTGGTCCCATCTCTTTATGGGAAATAGATGGGGAAACAGTGGAAACAGTGACAGACTTATTTTCTTGGGGCTCCAAAATCACTGCAGATGGTGATTGCAGCCATCCAATGAAAAGACGCTGGCTCCTTGGAAGAAAAGTTATGACCAACCTAGATAGCATATTAAAAAACAGAGACATTACTTCATCAACAAAGGTCTGTCTAGTCAAAGCTATGATTTTTCCAGTAGCCATGCATAGATGTGAGAGTTGGACTGTAAAGAAAGCTGAGGGCCGAAGAATTGATGTTTTTGAACTGTGGTGTTGGAAAAGACTCTTGAGAGTCCCTTGGACTGCAAGGAGATACAATCAGTCCATCCTAAAGGAAATCAGTCCTGAATATTAATTGGAAGGACTGATGCTGAAGCTGAAACTCCAATACTTTGGCCACCTGCTGCGAAGAACTGACTCACTGGAAAAGACCCTGATGCTGGGAAAGACTGAAGGTGAGAGGATAAGTGGGTGACAGAGTATGAGCTGGTTGAATGGCATGACTGACTTGATGGACATGTGTTTGAGTAAGCTCCAGGAGTTGGAGATAGACAGGGAAGCCTGGTGTGCTGCAGTCCTTTGGGTCGCAAAGGGTCAGACATGACAGAGAGATTCAACTGAACTGAATGATTAAGTAAAAGAAATGCAATCTATATGGTCATTTGAAAAAGTGTCTGTATGTGTTGATATGTGTGTGCCTATAGAAGTTCTTAATGAAAAGGCACACCTGTATATTTTCTGAGAATTTTCTGAGAATTCAGAGACCAGAGTGTCACCAGGGTACAGAAGGAGTTAGGAACATAAACTGAAAAACAAGTTATGTGCATCTTTATTTTGACTTAGATTTGTAATGTTTTCACTCCTGTTCCTGAAATGCAAAGAAAACATAAAATATTTCCACTTTCTCAGACTGCCTCAACTGGGTGTTGAGGAGAGAATCTGGCATATTATTAAATAGCTTTCTCCTTTAATTGTCAAAGTAAATTAAAAATGATAAAGAATCTGCCTGCCAATGCAAGAGAGACAGGAGATGCAATTTCGATCCCTCGGTTGGGAAGATCCTTTGAAGGAGGAAATGGCAACCCACACCAGTATTCTTGCCTGGAAAATTTCAAGGAGAGAGGAGCCTGGCAGGGTTGCAAAAAGTTGGACATGACTTAGCGACTGAGCACATAGCTCAGTTAATTACAGCATATTAATTAACAGTTATTTATCAAATGGCTTCTTAATATTCCTATAACAGTGAATCCAGCCAGCTAAACTCACTGGAATAGTTTTGAACACTAAGACCTTCCAGTATAACATTACCACAATTGGAAATTAGAATAGGTTTTAATGGTTCACCTCAAGGAAAAATATCACAGCTCCATTTTTTAATAGGGATAATCATTAACATTCATTGTAAATGATATCCTGCCAATATAAACTTAAAAAAAATTAAATTCTTTGTAACAAGAATTTAGCTATTTTAAATCTGCTTCTCAAGTAATTGAGGCTCCTGGCCTTGCAGTTCAATATTGTCCAGGTAATACAACTAATGTATTTAAATGTGTAAAAATGTATCTCATGGCTTCCTACAAACCTGCTTCTCATTTCATGAATGTAAATGGCCTCATTAGCCAAGATTGCCATGGGCATAAAGCATCAACCTGCACTAAAAGTGCATCTTAAATGTTTTAATAATTCTTGGGCACCTTTTGAGAATTTTAATGTTTTCTTTTTAACCGTCATCATTCATGAAATTAACAAAAGAAAAAAAGAGAGAGAACCTTTCTAAGGCACAGAGAGAACAAGGGAAAACTCAGAAATTCATTCCCGAATGCAAACGTGGTTCCTTTGCCTCTTAACTAGAGATAGCATTTAAAATTGTCTGAAAAAGATTTTAGAGGGAAATGGGGAGTCCAGCTTTTTGAAGTTGCATCTCTAAAGGAACTCTCAAATAAAAAAGAAAACTCAAAAAAGCCTAAGGGAACTAGGAAAGTAGAAGCAACAGAATTTTACTACCCACTCCCCATCTGCCATAACTTTTGTCATAACTTATAATAGTTGTGTTTCTAATTGAGATTCTATTGAATGATAAGGGAGCCTGAATGCATGTGTTATACTCCAAGGGGGCAAAAAAGCATAAGTATGAAAAATCCTCAAACTGTGTAATCAGTCAGTGGTTCATTTACGAATCAAATTATTCATCCCTCAATTATGAGTTTGTTTTTGAAATGAGTAAGACAGAGATATTCAAAAGTTGGGATAAGATTACCTGTTTAAATTGTGTTACACATGCCCAGATGTCTTAACTTCTCTTTTGTACCAATTAATCTGTTTTAATGATCCTGAGAAACCAGGTAACTCTCACTTTTAAAAATATGGGATTACTAGCCTGCCACTTACCTCCAAACACAGCTCTTACCATCTTCTACTGATTGACTTTGGCTCCAATTCCATTACCAAATTAAAGGCTGAAACAAAACTTCTGTTCTTTTAATAACAAACTGTATAATCCTCAGGCCAATTATATTCTTATATTAGTAACAGGGTGCTCTGTAGGTTGCAGGAAGTCATGACCTCCCTAGGGTCTCAATCCTTGAAATAAATAGGAAGTTTTTGATAATGTTGAGTCACCCTGGGCAATCTAGCAAGCTCTACTAATTAAGAAGAAAATATTTCACTCAGATCTTCTCTTCTGACACCCAAGATATTAAAGCCTGGTACCTAATATTAACTTAATTCATGAACCAGTCAGAGAGTAAGGCCAGAGAAATCAAGGCAGTTTTGCCACAAAGTCCACAATTCCCTGCACAGCCCCGCAAAACATGATGGTACCTAAGTCTTGAGTCGTCATTCATTCGTCTTGTGTTCATTGACTCTTTCTTTCCCACACTCTGAAAACACTTTTATTATTTTTTCTTCTTTATCCTTCTAAATTGCTACACTGATTTTCTTTTCTGTTCAGTGTCAATGGTGGGTATAAGAGTTGTATTTTGTCAATGAAACAAATTCAAAATGAAACATTTATTCATGGGGATAGTAAATGTTAGATTTGTCAAAGTCACTTGGGAGCAGAAGAAAAATAAAATCACTGAGAGGAATAATGGGGTATTTTCCATAAAATGGTTACAGGAGACAAGAATAGGTTAACTGTTGAAAGGATATTTTGGATTGTGTCCCTCCACTGATTTCTGACCTAAAATTGGTCCATCTCTTAAGTGCCTTCCATCACATATGCTTTGTTGAAGACTTCTTTCTTCCTTGAGGAGGCTGGGCATTCCTGAAAGCTCTGAGGTTTTGTCAAGAGTAACCAATTCCCTCTCCTTGGTCCACCTAACCAAGCAGGGCAGAATTGCACAGGGGTTAAAGGAAAGAGGTAAGAATCCAGATTCTAGTAATTACTAATAAAGAGAATTTGAGCAAGTTGATCAATCTCAGTAAGCTTCAGTTTCCCCATCTTCTAAAGCAAATAATACAGCACCTAGCTCAGCTCGGTGCTCTGTGGCAGCCTAGAGGGGTGGGATGGGTCAGGGGAGGCTCAACACGATGGGCAAGATACACGTATACTTACAGCTGATTCGTATCGCTGTACAGCAGAAACCAACACAACATTGTAAAGCAATTATCCTCCAGTTATGGCACCTATCTCATTTTGTTGCTAACTATCATATTACAAATACATACTGTGCAAAACACTAGTTTGAGAATCTGGTATAAGATTTTGCTCTATAGTCTACTAGGTTATGGGATTTTAAAACAAATAGTATGCCTCTCCCTAAAAGGTCCATTGCTAACTTGGAGAAGTTACCACATCAGAAGAGTTCAATGTTAAAGAAAGGTTAAGTGAGGAACCTTTTGAAAGCTTACAGGCTGGGCACACTGCCTGTCTGCAAGCTAAAATTGCGTATTTTGGGGAAGCAGTGGTGGAAATGAAGAGGAAAAGAGAGATGAATAGCAGAGCCTTCTGAGAGGGTTCTGGAGAATCTCATCTTTGCTTATGAAAGTGATTATTTCCCATCATGATTTGCACTTAGCACAGAAGTATCTGTCTTAAAATAGAAACGAATTTCCTAAAAGGGAAAATAACCATGAACATTCTATCAAGAAGCGACTTAAACAGGTGGGTGAAATGTAAAGTAGAAAATTAAGTTTACATTACAGTACATTTCATATTTAGTTGAAAAGTGCCAAGTGATCTTCTTTACAGAAACAATTGTCATGAATGTAATGATGAGTTTTATTAAGATAGAACTCTAATGTTCATTTTAAACCTATGGGGACTAGATTGTTTAAAGAATATTATATACTTGAAGAGCTCTCTTCCTTCTTTACTGAGTTAACTCTTACTTGCTCTCAGAATAAATTCATGGATCACTTTTTTGGGAAAGACTCTCCTGAACTCCCTTAATGTCCACTCACCTAAGCCTAATGTATTTATATGTTCACCTAGACATTGCACTATCTCTGTTCAGTTCAGTCGCTCAGGCATGTCTGACTTTTTGTGACCCCATAGACTGCAGCATGCCAGACCTCTCTGTCTATCACCAGCTCCCAGAGTTTACTCAAATTCATGTCCTTTGAGTCAATAATGCTATCCAACCATCTCATCCTCTGTCATTCCCATCTCCCGCCTTCAGTTTTTCCCAATATCAGGATCTTTTCCAATGAGTCAGGTGGCCAAATATTGGAGTTTCAGCTTCAGCCCTTCCAATGAATATTCAGGACTGACCTCCTTTAGGATGGACTGATTGGATCTCCTTGCAGTCCAAGGGACTCTCAAGAGTCTTCTCCAACACCACAGTTCAAAAGCATCAATTCTTCAGTGCTCAGCTTTCCTTATGGTCCAACTCTCACATTCATACATGACTAATGAAAAAACCATAGCTTTGACTTGATGGACCTTTGTCAGCAAAGGTCCTCTGTTAGTTTACTAATGTTTCCTGCTAGACTTTAACCCATTGAAATAATATAATCTATTCTTTCTCTGCATCTGCATTTCCTAGTATAGTACTTGACTACAATAACTCTTAACAAATGTTTCTTGATTTACATAGTGAAAGCATTAAACTAATCAAGGTACATTTTGGTGATATTGTTGTTACTGTTTAGTCACTAAGTCATGTCTGACTCTTCTGAGACCCAATGGACTGGAGCCCATCAGTCCCCTCTGTCCATGGGATTTCCCAGGCAAGAATACTGGAGTGGGTTGACATTTCTTTCTCCAGGGGTATCTTCCTGACCCAGGGATTGAACCCATGTCTCTTGCATTGGCAGGTGGATTCTTTACCACTGAGCCAGTAGGGAAGCCCTTTAGTGACATGAGGACCATACAAATCCTGGAGAATTGAATAATGCCCCCATTCCCAAAGATGTCCATGTCATAGTCTTCTGAATCTGCAAATATGGTACATCACACGCAAAGGGACTTAAAAGGTATAAGAATATAAGAGCATGATATGGGAGAAATTATTCTGGATTATCCTGGCGAACCCCAGATATGAGATAGATTTATAACCCCAGATATGAGAAAGAGTTACAATCTATTACATAGATTATGGCAAAAGAGGAGAGTCTAGGGAGCTGTAACTACAGAAGCATAATCAGAGAATGTTGCAGGTTCTGAAGATGGAGGGAAAGGGCCAGAAACTGGCAAAGGCAAGGAAATGGATTCTCCCCTGGAGTCTTAAGAACGACACCCAACCCTGCTGAAAACTTGATTTTACCCTAATGATGCTAGTGTCAGACTTCTAGTCTGCATAAATGTAAGAAAATAAATGTGTGTTATTTTAAGACAATAAATTGCAAATGATTTGTTACAGCCCTAGTTGGACACTGATACAGTCAACTACTCTTACTGTATCATATGCACATTGATCTTAAGTCAGCATAATGTCTAATATTAACTTAAATCATCTATATCCATAAAATATCATGCATTGTTATGAGCTTTAATATAACTTTTAAATCTTTTTTATTACTTAAAACATTAAATATAATGCATTGGTCAAATAAAGGGATTTTTAAATTCAAATATTTTTAAAAAATGAACACTCATCAATAAGTAAAATTTTGACCTCCGTTTCTCAGAAAATGACACAGATACTGAATTACAAAGAGTAAATTCGATTGCTAACACAGTTACGATGTAAGATGGCTTGAAATATACGCAATGTGTTTGTATTTAAGTGGTATATGGTTGCTTATAATAACTAGATTGTTATAATTACATGAGTCAGAAGATAAGGTACACATTTCAAAATTAAGTTCTTATTCTAATCAATTTCATAAAATAATATTACTGATATTATTACATGATAAATATAAAATTTAATAGCATAAATATGTGGCACATACATATGTGTTCACATGGAAATATTCTCAATGATTGCTTATTGACTGAATTACTATTTCTAAGGTATACATGTATCTATTTCCCATATGCAACATGGTTTCTATAAATTAATACATATCAAAATCATATTAAACACTGTAGAAATAGAACACTAAACAGTATTGCCCTAAATAACCAAGTGTTATAACATAAGTATAGTTGTACCAAGATACATGTGAATTGTATCTGAATGCAGCTCAGTGCTAAAGAATCTGCCTGCCAATGCAGGAGATGCAGGTTTGATTCCTGGGTTGGAAAGATTCCCTGAAGAAGTAAAGACAACTTACTCCACTCTTCTTGCATGGAAAATGTCATGGACAGAGGAGCCTGGCAGGCTACAGTCCACAGAGTCACAAAGAGTTGGACACGACTGAGTGACTAGGAAGCAAAAAATGAATAGTTGAGATTATTTTTATTTCCTGCAGTATCTATTATTTAAAATCCTTGAAAATACATGATACCTACATCAAGTAAAAATATGCAATTCAGAAAATTTTCAATTAATAGCATATCCTTCTAAAGATCACTTTTGGGGGAACATCAAAGAAAAATCTGCAGGTATGAAACTGGCTCTATGTGATTAAGAATTGTGTGAAGAATTGATGGTGGTGTTGAACTGTGGTATTGGAGAAGACTCTAGAGAGTCCCTTGGACTTCAAGGAGGCAAACCAGTCCATCCTAAAGGAAATCAGTCCTGAATATTCATTGGAAGGACTGATGCTAAAACTCCAGTACTTTGGCCACCTGATGTGAAGAAATGACTCATTTGAAAAGACCCTGATGCTGGGAAAGATTGAAGGCAGGGGAGAAGGGGACAACAGAGGATGAGATGGTTGAATGGCATCACCCACTCAATGGACAAGAGTTTGAGTAAGCTCCAGGAGTTGGTGATGGACAGGGAAGCCTGGCATGCTGCACTCCATGGGGTCACGAAGAGTCAGACACAACCGAGCAACTGAACTCAACTATGTGATTAAGAAGTTTATATATTGTCTGAATTGCAGATCTAATTTCTTGCATTTTGCCTCATTGTTTTCAAACCCCTTAGAGATAGTATTGGATAGTATGAATCTATAAAAGCTTCTTTTTCAATTCATTTGTCAGAACATGGATTTGATTGATGTCTACTTCTCTCTGCACTCTAAGCCATGTGAGAACCAGGACTGAATTCATTCTGCTCAACATTATATATCAATACTTTCCACCTCTCCACTTCACCCCACAGCAACTGACACAACCCTAACCGGAACTATATAATAACTTTTAATGCATAAATAAATAATACACTGTAAATCAGGGTACTGAGAGTTTAGTAATTTTGAGTAATGAGAAGCCATTCAATTAAACTATCCTGGAATTCTGACTCTTTCAGTTCAGTTCAGTTCAGTCACTCAGTTGTGTCCGACTCTTTGCGGCCCCACAAATCACAGCACGCCAGGCCTCCCTGTCCATCACCAACTCCCGGAGTTCACTCAAACTCACGTCCATCGAGTCAGTGATGCCTTCCAGCCCTCTCATACTCTGTCGTCCTCTTCTCCTCCTGCCCCCAATCCCTCCCAACATCAGAGTCTTTTCCAATGAGTCAACTCTTCTCATGAGGTGGCCAAGTGAAAGTGGAGAGTAAAAAAGTTGGCTTAAAGCTCAACATTCAGAAAATGAAGATTATGGCATCTGACTCTTTACTACACGCAATTGTCAGACATCTATCAAAATAACTTGTTCATTATCATTGCCTTCCCAAATATTTTTTTCTTACTTCTTGGACACAGTTTTGTATGAAAATATGATTATAGTCAATTTAAAGATGAACTGAGGCAGACTTGTTAAATGACTCAGCCAAGGAAAACCCTAATCATAATTAGGACTAGAGTTCAGGTTTTCTAAATAATAAAAATATATAGTTCTCTTTGAACTAGATTTGTGTTTCCAAACAGCCTGACTCAAATATTCACATAGACATTGTCTTGATATTCTGGACTCTTTAATAATTTCTCTTTTGGGAAAACCAAATATCATATATCACTTATATGTGGAATCTAGAAAACTTACACATATAAACTTATTTGCAAAGCAGAAATAGAGACACGGGTGTAGAGAACTACCATATGGATACCAAGGGGAGAAGATGGGTGAGATGAACTGGGAGATTGTGATTGACATATATACACTACTATAAAATAGATTACTAACGAGAACCTGAGTTGGCATCACCGACTTGATGGACATGAGTTTGAGCAAGCTCCAGGAGCTGGTGATGGACAGGGAAGCCTGGTGTGCTGCAGTCCATGGGGTAATGAAGAGTCAGACACAACTGAGTGACTGAACTGAACTGAACTGAATGAGAACCTACTATATAGCATGGGGGAACTCTACCCGATGCTCTGTGGTGACCTAAATGTGAAGGAAATCCAAAAAAGAGGGATGTATGTATACATATAGCTGATTCACTTTGCCATACAGCAGAAACTAATACAACTTTTTATAGTAACTATGCTCCAATAAAAAAATTAATTTAAAAAATTTCTCTTTTGGGACATAATCAATATCCTGTCATCTTAAGATTTCAGAACTGAAAGAGCATATAAAATTGAATAGTTTGTTAAGGTGACATATTCCAAGGGCATAAAATACTCATAACTCAAAAGACATATTAAAAAGCAATACAAAAACTAACGTGGTGTCAGTTCAAGGTAGAGAAACTAAAGAAATGTGATGAGTTCATCTAAATGATGCCAACATCATAAATTCAGTATTTGTACGAGAGCTGACATTAGGTGATTGAAGATCAAAAGGAAGAAATTTCTACTAACATAAAAGTTAGACTCATGTTGGAATCTTAAGATTTGATATTTTAATACAATACAAAAAGAAGACATTAGCTTATGCCTAATAACCTTGAAAGTTTTTACTTAGTTCCTTTTTAATCAGCTTCAAGGCATAATTTATGTGAAATTTCATAAATTTTAGGTGCACAATTTGAGTAATTTAGACAAATATATATAGTAGTGTGGGCTTCCTTGGTGGTTTAACAGTAAAGAATCTGTCAGCCAATAAAAGATGTGCATTCTATTCCTGGTCCAGGAAGATCCCCTGCAGAAGAAAATATGCAACCCACTCCAGTATTCTTGCCTGGGAAATCCCATGGACAGAGGAACCTGGAGGGCTACAGTCCATGGGGTCACAAAGAGTTGAACATGACTTAGTGACTGAATAACAAGGACAATATACAGAAGTAAAGTTACCACAATCAAGCTATGAAACACGCCCATGGCCCAGTAAAGTTTAGTTGTGCCCCCCCTTGCAGGGAGTAGCCTTCTTTGCTCAGGCCTTAGATAACTACAACCAACTTTATTTCCCTATACTTTTGTTTTTTTAAGGATTTTCTATATGTGAAACTATAGTCAGTAGACTTCTGTGTCTGGCTTCTCTCACTGGACTTAATGTCTTTGAGATAGATCTATGCCATTACACGGATCAGTGGCTGCTTTCTTTATGAGTGAGTGAAGTCGCTCAGTCACGCCTGATTCTTTGCGACCCCATGGTCTGTAGCCCACCAGGCTCCTCCATCCATGGAATTTTCTAGGCAAGAGTACTGGAATGGGTTGCCATTTTCTTCTCCAGGGGATCTTCCCAACCCGGGGATCGAACCCAGGTCTCTCACATTGCAGGCAGACGCTTTACTGTCTGAGCCACACTTTCTTTATAATTCATTCTTATTTTCTGTCTTCTACCAACTTCCTTGTCATATTTTAAATATTTTATATTATAAATGTTTTAAATAAATAGTATAAATAATTGAAAATCAACTGCTTTGATTTTAGTTCCAAAAGAATAATTCCCTGATATTTCACCCCTACCTCCCTTTCCCACACATAGCTAAGACCATAGAACATTTACTGTCATAATCCAGTACTGTGATAGGACCTTAAAATAAAACCTTAGTTCTTCTCTGTTGTTAACCAACACTCTGCTTGAATCTATATGCTCTCCTTGGCTGATCTTCTTTAATCATATTATCCTATTCACTTGTGTACCAAAGACTGGCAAAATTGTATCTTCAAATCTGTTTCCCTGAGCATCAGACTCTTATCTATCTTCCTCCTGGTTATATCCACTAGAATGCCCCACAGACAAGTCTGCCAAGAACTGCAAAATATCTAAAATTGTATCTGACTGGCAAGCCAAGAAGTCCTGTCACATGCTCATGGATCTTGGTAGGAGACATGAGACTCTTGGATTGGAAACAAACAACTTATTACTCATAGCAGAGCAAGAAGCAGGACTTCAGGTTGTGCCAACCCTCTCCACAAACCTATCCTTGCCTTGGGGGAAACATTGTATCCGTGTTTGGTGTGAGTGAAGTGAAAGTTAAAGTCATTCAGTCATTGTCCTCCTCTTTGCGACCCCATGGACTAGTCCATGGAAGTCTCCAGGCCAGAACACTGGAGTGAGTAGCAGTTCTCTTCTCCAAGGGATCTTCCCCACCCAGGAATCGAATCCAGATCTCCCATACTGCAGGTGGATTCTTTACCAGCTGAGCCACCGGGGAAGCCCAGCTGTATCTATGTTTGGTGTGCATATATGCTTGAAAAGACAACTTAGAACAAAAGTTTTTATAGGAAAAGCACAAACAGAAGAGACTCAGAGAATTCTCTCTCAACAATGTCAAACCTCAAAATCCCAAATGTCACATCTTCCCTGATCTTTCAAAAATAATCCCCTTTGATTTTTTTTATCTTCATTAATACCATCTCCCCAACCTAAAAATATGAGGACCCTGCCAGACTTAATTTTTTTCAAAATTCACATGCAGGTATTGTCTCATTCCTGGAAATTGAACTCTCAGTGTCTAAATATTTTTCAGTTATCCCGCCTCTGCACTCTTCTTGTATATCCTTAATGTGAGTCCTCATCATTGCAGTCCTTAACTGATGCCATCAAAACTGGTGGTTCTCAAAGTGTGGTCTCTAGACCAGTGGTATCAATGTCACCAGAAAACTTGAAATGCGAATGCTGGGAGGGAGGTCCTCACTTAACCTACAGCATCTCTAAGGGTGGGGCCAGTGTTATTAATACTCTGTTGTAGGTCTTCCAGTTATTCTGAGGTTTGGCCAAGTCCTGAAGCCACTCTGTTGGAACATCTCTACTCTTACTTCCCTTAAATGAATTCTCCTGTAATCAGAGTGAGCCAACAGAAAACACAAATTTGACAGTATTCTCCTTTAAAGCTCTTTAACTCCTTCATAACCAGAGGATAAAGTCCAAGACTCAGTTTAAGTAAGTTCCTCCAGAAATTCCTTTGCCGTACCCTCAGAGTACCTGGGCATATCTTCAATAAAATGCTTGTAAGTAGTTAAGAGTTTAGGCTCAAGTTAGGCCTGGGATTGAATCTTTGCCACA
This sequence comes from Redunca redunca, assembly GCA_006410935.1. NCBI lineage: Eukaryota > Metazoa > Chordata > Mammalia > Artiodactyla > Bovidae > Redunca > Redunca redunca. The sequence continues at coordinate 912,376 of SJYQ01001737.1, read as the reverse complement.
CCATGTACTATTTGTATATCTTTGATGAAGTGACATCCTCTTTAAACTATCTTCAATCTCTGTAAAGGTGGGTTAGTAATCACAGAGTGAAGGTGCATATTTAATTCAAAGATCTGTAGGAATGCACTAAACACAGTGCATTCCACTTAGGAAGCACACGTGTGGTTTTCATTACTTGTGAATTACTTCAGTCATTACTATTTATAATACTTTTTTGATTACTCGGACAGATCATTATTATGGCTATTATTCTGGCCACTTTTAATATATTCTGTTGCAAGTATGCACATACTTGACTCTACTCTTCTAGTCTGAATGGGTGATATTAGCAACCTTGACAAAATGGTGTTTTCAATGCATGTTTGTGAACTAAATCCAGTATATGTTATCATCAGCCAAACACAGAAAAAACACTAAGGTGGAAATAAGCGAAATTCTTACAAGATCTACATACTTCAAGCCACTGTAGGTGATAAAATTTCAGCTCGTATCGATTGAGCACTTGTTATGCGCTACCCTGGGGCATACAGAAAAGGAGAAAACATAACTCTTGTCCTCAAAAAGCTTAAGGCCTGTGGGAGAAGATATCCACATAAATAGATAAATTACAGTGATGTATTGTGTAAAAGTAAGTGCTACTGAAGTTATACAAAAAAGTTTGATAGGAGCACAGCCTGGATGGGAAGGAATTGAGGAAATATCATATCCTAAATTTCTCAACATTTCTAAAATAAGATACTGCCTTCTGCAGCTATCAAAACTACAACCTGGCTGCAAAATGGACAGTTTCATCCCTTGAAAACTTCTTGTTATAGCCCAATAAGGTTGGTGACAACAGTTTTCTGCCTCTTGGATAAGAAACAACTCACACAGGAAATATTTCTCATTCAATTGGGACTAAGGATTGATAAGACCTTGACAAATGCTGTTGGGAGATTTGCCAGGAGATATTTCTAACTGAACAGCACCTTCAAGAAGTAGGCCACATCTAAATCAGGCCCAGGACACACTCTGTCCTTCCAAAAGTAGAGCTCATTAGTGGAGATGGCCTGGTGCTTCCCCAAATGGACCTATTTTAACATTCCACTCCTCACCTCAGATGTGACTGAGGCGATCAAACATCAGGCATAAAAAATTATGGCTTCAGAATATGGCAAATTGAATTATCCACCAAAAAATGAATAAAATCAACATCCCCAATGACACTTTTTAATTAGTCTTATCATTTCAAAAACCCATGAAAATAAAAGATTAGATATTCTGGAAGCTTGGACGTTGCCTTAGTATCTCAATTTACTGAGATGTCTTAAAACCTGAGAACTTCACTGAACGTCTTCCCTGAAAATTACACAACAACATTATTGCAAGCTACATTAAAATGGTGAAATGTCTGCTTAATGCTTGAATTTTATAAACATTCTGTCTTAAAACTGTAGGCTAGTTTTCCTCGCATTAATTTTCCAGGTGGAATAGTCATCACTTACTAGGCTTTTAGATTTATTTCGTATAAGACAATGGTTTTCTAGAGTAAAGTTTTTTAAGAGGCATAGCCTTCTAGAAAATGTAGTAGGGACAAATTCCAAAGTGTCCCTAACATGGAGCAATTTCTGTCACTTTTCATAACCACCACAAGTTTTCCTGTAGAAGCAAAGTCTGAATTGTGTTTATAAAGGGTTTATACTTTCTGAATACATTTGGAAGACCAACTATAGGCAGATATCCAGTTACATACTGAAAGAATGAAAGTTATCACCACCTACAAATGTCACCTGATAAGGCTTAGGACACATGTCTGCTAAAGCAAAACTTCCACATTTCCCTCCCCCTCCTTGTGTAACTAAGTATGTTCCTGCATATCACTCCTGAAGGCTTCTGGCCATAAATTATCCTGCTGCCTCCCTCTGATGCTACGTTTCTATGATAAATCATCACAGGGCACCGCTGCCCTGACGAGCTGTTGCTTCAGCACACCATTGAAGCTGTCACGTGGATGATGGATGAGAAAGGCATACTGATGATGCTTTATGCAAAAGATGGAGCTGCCCTGGAAACAAAAGGTTTAGGAGAAGATTCAACATAATTACTCAATAAAAGTCAACCGGCACACAGCATGCTAGAAAATGCATTCACAGCTATGGTAAATCACTTCCCTTCCATGTGTAGTATTTCTGATGCTAGTCTCATAAGCCTCCTTCCCTGAGCTATAGATTGATTGAGTATAAAGATATTTTTGGTGGAAACAAAAGCTTTAAAGGGTGAAATTAAATTTTACCTAAAACTCAAATGTGTAATTTAACTCTGAGATTCTGATCATTTTCAGCATGAAGGTAATTTGCCCTGGAAGTTGATTTATGCTGAAAGTTTTCCTGTATTATGAGAAAAAGAATCTCTATTTGTAATAACTGTGCAGGATTTTCCTAGGAAAATGTTAGGACCCTAGCTAAAATGAGGGATTACATCAGGTTTACGCTACACCCTTACCATGTAATAGTTAAATGTTAGAAAAGCTACTCCCTCAGTCGTGACTGCGGGGAAAGTGTACTGTATAATCCATTTGGTTGATACAACTTTTTCTGGTTTACTAAACCCACATACTGTGAACCACTCTTTTTTTTCCCCCCTTAAAAAAAAAGTTAATGAAGTATAGTTGACTTAAAATGTTGTGTGAATTTCTGCTCTACCATAAAATTATTCAATTATACATATATATATTTATATTCTTTTTCATCATGTTTTATTACACCATATTGAATATAGTTCCCTGTGTGATACAGTAGGACCTGGTTTTTTATCCATTCTATATATACTCTGCTAATCCCATACTGCCTCCTGATCCTCATTCATCTTGCCTAATGAAAAGGAATTTAAGAATTTAGGTTTATTCAGATTCTTGGAGAACCGAAAGATTGACTCTCCACCTAGTTCTCCATCCACAGTCAACGCTAGATAAATATTTGATGATGTGAGTTAAACTCCGTAATTATTTGCCCCTTTATAATCTAAGCTCTAGTATAGGATGTGAAATGTCAGATAACCCAATAAACTGAATCAGTCTTCTAGAGGAAGAAAGAAATTTTTTTGTTCTCAGTTTTAGGATGTTTTTACTCTAAATTAAGGCCTTGTAAAGGAAGTTAAGGGAAATACATTAGGCAGTCACATAATGAGTTAGTGTTTTGCTTATCTTTCCAATAAAATTTAGTTTACATGAAATTTAATACTTGTTCATATTAGCTTCTCCTTTTCTATGAAAAAATCATCAAGGCTGATAGAGATATGTTTAAAGAGAATTGTCAAAAGAACAGCTTTAAAACTTACATTTGCAGGGACTGTTAGAACATGTAGACTAGTCCCAAAAGAAGCCACAAAAGTGGTCTCTAGTGTTTGCTTGATTATTTTTTCTACCTCCTTGAATATTCTTAAATTAGTCTTTCTCTGGAAAGTTGATGACTTAAGACATCTCAATAGAGTTTTGGTACTCTCATAATGCTTGGTTGGAAAGTGTTTACCTTTTTTGCTGAATAGAACTTACCACCCTGACTTCCTGATGGTACAACTTCAATTGCTGGCCACTTGTTGGAATAAACTTCTGCAACCATCTGCCTTCTGGTTGAGACCATCTCACGCTCAAAATCAAATATTAACTCCTACAGTCTTGGACTCTAGAGACATCTGGGGGTGATAGAAATGAAACACCCTGTGACATTATTCAGTGCTGCCTTTCTGTTTGATGGTTCGGTGTATTTTTTATCTATAATAGACTTAGAAGGTTTGAAGAGACAATTTATATAAAAGCAGTGGGAGACAAAACCAGTTGCTTACAATTTTTCTTGAATCTGATCTTTCAAATGTTTTAGTTAAAGTCCAAGAAATGTAGCCTTAGAAGCCAAAGTACAAAACAGCTCAGAATTGAATTCCAGCCACTCAGAAAAAGAACCAAACCAAATGGACACATTTTTCTTGTATTAAAAAAAAAAAAAAAGGCTGGAATTAGTTTCTCAGTGTATCTCCTAGGTTAAAAGAAAGACACTAAATAATTTGAAGGGATCAGTTGAAACCAGAATTACTTGAGAAAAGCAATATATCAAATAATGCACATGATAATTTGTAAAGTAATGTACACTCATGCCATTTTTATAGACACGGGCAGCTAAGATTGTATGAGAGGGTTGAAAACCATTTGTTTCCTTAAAATTCTATCAACTTTCCTAAATGATTAGGACCATATGTTAGGGAGAAAAAGAAGTATTACATTTGAAACATTAGGGACCACTTTTTATAGTAATTACTTGTTTATAAATATATTTCTCCACTAAACTGCAGTTGTTTTGGATCAAACATATGTTCTTACTCTTCAGAAATTCTCTTCCATGTCAATGCCAGAAATCAAATAAATAAATCTTGAGTAAGTAGAAATAAGCAAAGAAAATCATTAAAGACAAAATATGAAGCATCAACTATACATTTTATATTTACTTTTAGTATAAAGTATACTAGGTATATTACTTTGAGTATGTCAGTGTAGATGTATGTATTTACCCATTACTCATATATAGGTACCCAGTAAATATTAGTCCTTTCCTGGAGAAAGTAAGAGTGTCTACAGCACTTGAAAACAGTTTAAAAAACATAAAATGCTATAGCTTAGAATCATCTCATGGAGGCACTGGAACACACTCTTTAAATATTGATTAGCATGGTCATGGAAAGAACATGTACTTTGCACTCAGATAAATCAGGCATTAGTAACTTCCACTTCTCTAAGTGTGAATTTGGTCAATTCCTCGACATTTTTGAATCTCACAATCTTTGTATCTGAAAAAGAAATGATAACACTTACCTGAAAGGATCGCTACAACTATCCTGTAAGATGACATTATAGAGTATAGTTCTGCTGAGAAGTATGTACTCAGAAATGTTAACTGCATCTTTAATTCAATTAAACCAGTTTTATAGATAATTTTATGTTTATATTGGTGTCAACATACCCTGTTGTGAGACTTCAGGTGAGGTTATTCATATCTTTGGTGTCTATCAAAAATATATAGCTACTTCATATTTACATGGCACTAGTACTAAATTATCTAAAACTTGGGGACAATTCAGAGTACAAGGGACTTCCCAGGTGGCACTAGTGGTAAAGAATCCTCCTACCAATTCAGGGGACACAAGAGATGTGGGCTGGATCTCTGGGTAAGGAAGATCCCCTGGAGAAGGAAATGGCTACCCACTCTAGCATTCTTACCTGGGAAATTCCATGGACAGAGGAACCTGGCAAGCTATAGTCCATGGGTCATGGAGAATCAGACACAACTGAGAGACTGAGCATGCAAGCATGCAGAGTACAATAATAAATATCGGACAGTGAAGCAGACATAGTTGAGTCTATAAACGTGGGAAATAGTTAAACTACTTAATATATCCAAAGCATATGCTCTTTCCATTATACTAGGCAGTGTGTGTGTGAGTGATTTGCCTTTCCGTCCTTTGCAAGGCTGTTTTAACCTACCAGAATCTAAGTGACTACCTTTTATACCAATAAAGTCCTCCAGATATTATTAACTTGCGAATTGAGATTCAAAACCATTGCATGATTTAAGTAAATGTCTCCTATTAAAAGATAGGTTTCTACATAACTTTTATGATTATTGCAAATCTGAAAATCCTGTTTTTGTAATAAATGAAATCATGGATTTTCTTGAGCACAGTATGGTATATTATTAGGAACATGTCATTTTGAATATTATTACACTTGGCCCTATACATGTGTGGGTCAGCAATTAAGCAATCATTAATAAAAATAATTCAGAACAGGTTGCAATCTGAAAAGGAAATAATGAAGATTGAATAGTGCTGCAAGAATGTTATTGAGCAGTTTTGCCACTCTCCCTTTTATCTTGATGCGTCTGGCTAAAATTTATCAATTTTGTTTAGCTTTTCAAAGAATTAGTTTCTGATTTCATTGATCTTTTCTATTGTATTTTTAGACTCTATTTCACTTATTTCTGCAATGATCTTTAAGATTTCTTCTACTAACTTTGGGTTTTGTTTGTTCTTTCTCTAGTTGCTTTAGGTATAAGTTTAGATTGCTTATTTTTCTTCTTCCTTGAGGTCAGAGTATATTGCTATAAATAAACATTGACCATACTTCACATCAAAAGATAGATAAACCTGCATTGAGTGTTGAAAGGTAAATAATGGTGATGATTATCAAGATTTTAGAGGCAAACATGAAAAAAAATTCTTTTTGACCTTCAGATACCAAAGTTTTCTTAATTAGAACATGAAAAGTATTAACTATAATGGAAAAAATATAAATCTGGTTGAACTAAGCTTAAGAACTCTATTTATCAAAAGTTACCACTAAGTGAAAAAATATATATATAAGCCACAGAGTAGCAGGAGATATTTGAGAAATACACATTCAACAATGACTTGAATTCAGTCAAATAATAGCTCCTACAAATCTATCAGAAAAGAGACAAAGTAATTTAAAAATAACATTTGTATATGAATTTCACTGAAGAAAATGCTTAAAAGCTACATAGTATAGTAAAATGTATTCAGTTTCATGATTCTCAGTGAAATATGGATTAAAATCATACTGCTGTAATACCATACAGCCCCCTGAAAGGCTGGATGTACAGTATACCAGTTGGGAGGATGTATGTGGAAGCAGTCCTCTCATACACCACTAGTGGAAATGGGAATTGTCCTGAGCATGTTGGAAGACTGGCACCACTTCTAAATCTGAAAAATATATAGGTTCCTTATGTACTGACAGTTCTCTTAAGACGCGGGATATCTTAAGAAGTGCATACATGTGTTCATCAAAGACACTTACCATTGCGTTCTTAGCAGTACTATTCAGAGCAGCCAGACTGGGGGGAAAGATGAATGTCTATAAATACACGAATAATGTGGCCTGTTTGTACAATCAATGCTATACTGCAATGAAGAAATAACGTCCATGCCACAATATGGATGGATCCCACAAACAACATAGCGTGAAAGAAGCCAAAACTCACATGATAAACAAACTGCATGATTCTATTTATATCAAGTGGACAGACAGGCAAAATGGTGATAGAAGCCAGAATAACGACAGTGCTGACAAATGCAGATTCTGTTTCCTCTTCTGGGTCCTGCGTGGAGCGAAGTGTAAGACTGGGGAACAATTGGTGATCTGCACCGTTACGATTTGCTCACTTTTCTCTCTGTTCAGAAAAATGCTATATGAAAAGAATACAAAGCAGATATCACTAAAGGATTCTATGTGTGCTGCAGCACAGCGATGGAAATATTGCAGGCAGGGCTTCCTGAGAGCAGGCTCTGAGTGGAGATCAGCATTCAGGAAATTGGGCCTCACCCTTATGTCCCAGGGACAGGGCGGAAGCAGGCTCGGATGGCAGAGAAGGGCAGCTGAGATGCTGTCACAGAAGGGCTCAGCTGCCCCATGGGGAGCTTTGTAACTGGACACCTAAGACTTCTCCCAGCTGGTGTTGAGGGGTTCTGAGCTTCACCGCCCCCCACCCCAGTAGTAACCAGTCACTGGATGTGGCCTGCCCCTGGAGGAAGAATTGGCCTAAGTGAGGTCACTGCTGTGACCCAAAGTCAGTGACAGCAAGATTGCCCAGATCCCAGCAGCCCTCTTAGAAGATGGGGCTATAAATGTTCATTTCTCATGGGCTTGGGGAGCAGATCACAGCACCCAGCAGACAGAGGCCCCATCTGAGCGCTTGAAGAAAGTCAAGTGAAACAACAAAGGAAAGAGCCACATTCAACTGTGTTAAAATAAGAACCATTGTGAATTCTCAGGAAAGTTCTTCCCTGTAATGCCACCTAATCAATCTCTCATGAGGCAGTTTGAAATTTGTTTAAATCCGGCATCAAAAAGTTGAAGAGCTGCTGAATAAAAGAAAACTTTGAAAAACTTTTTTCAAAGCTATTGCTGTCATAAACAACCCAACATGGAATATTTTATATGATGAGCTAAACACTTCCATCCACAAAGGCTTTTGCATTCTCTTTTCTCTAATAAAAATTTTTGAAAGAATTCAGTGGTGTAGCAACCTTCTTTCATCTGTCATACCTATAATAAGCAATGAAACGTTAGAAACTAGAAATATTATCCTCTTAATTTACCAACATTTAGATTAATGTTTGCCCAAAATTTTAAAATGAAAACTTGGATATTTTTTGTCCCCGTGTATTCATTGTTGTTCAGTAACTGTCATGTCCAACTCTTTGAGACCCTGTGAACTGCAGCATGCCAGGCTTCCCTGTCCTTCACTATCTCCCGAAGTTTGCTCAAACTCATGTCCATTGAGTCAGTGATGACATCCAAACACCTCATCCTCTGTTATCCCCTTCTCTTCCTGCCTTCAATCTTTCCAGCATCAGGANTTTTATATGATGAGCTAAACACTTCCATCCACAAAGGCTTTGCATTCTCTTTTCTCTAATAAAAATTTTTGAAAGAATTCAGTGGTGTAGCAACCTTCTTTCATCTGTCATACCTATAATAAGCAATGAAACGTTAGAAACTAGAAATATTATCCTCTTAATTTACCAACATTTAGATTAATGTTTGCCCAAAATTTTAAAATGAAAACTTGGATATTTTTTGTCCCCGTGTATTCATTGTTGTTCAGTAACTGTCATGTCCAACTCTTTGAGACACTGTGAACTGCAGCATGCCAGGCTTCCCTGTCCTTCACTATCTCCCGAAGTTTGCTCAAACTCATGTCCATTGAGTCAGTGATGACATCCAAACACCTCATCCTCTGTTGTCCCCTTCTCTTCCTGCCTTCAATCTTTCCCAGCATCAGGATCTTTTACAGTGGATTGACTGTTTGCATCAGGTGCCAAAGTACTGGAGTTCCAGGTTCAGCATCAGTCCTTCCAATGAATATTCAGGACTGATTTCCTTTAGGATTGACTAGTTGGATCTCCTTGCAGTCCAAGGGACTCTCAAGAGTCTTCTCCAACACCACAGTTCAAAAGCATCAATTATTTGGCACTCGGCCTTCTTTATAGTCCAACTCCCACATCCATACATGACTACTGGAAAAACTATAGCTTTGACTAGATAGACCTTTGTTGGCAAAGTGATGTCTCTGCTTTTTAGTATGCTGACTAGGTTTATTATTTGGTTATAATCAAAGTCACGGACAAGGCTGATGATGCTTTCTTTCCTTATGGTTGATTGAGACAGTCAGAATGCCTCAAATACTTACTCTATATTATATATGCATATTAATTACTTTGCCTATTATCATCATAAATCATCCTTTCCACTAATGACACCCTCTTCACACTAATAAGTGGAAATTACAAGAGCAAACAAACTAATCTATACCAGGAAGGCACTTGATGATTTAGAAAATTAAATGAAGCTGAGCCCTATATATCTTTCTAACAAGTGTCTAGGTTATTTAGTTCCCTACCCCTGTATACAAATGCCACCTACATCTTAGACCACAAATAAGTTCTATTATTCTTAGATATTTTTAAGAAGCAGCAGGAAAGTAGGTTATATGTTATCACTCGTAAAAGGCCAGGCTATGACATCAACTAATTAATCAAACCTAAGCAAGACAGAGCTTTTCTGTCCCCCTAGGACTTGATATGGCAGAAATCCTATTGGGTGTACATTCTTATCCCTTTAATATGTGCACATTTCCACTGTCAGGGACAGCTTTCTGCATTTAGGAATCCTACCCATAGTATGATGTTACTGTTATTAACTGAAAGCTTACTTTGCCAGGTGGCATTCTAAGTGTTCATATCTATCACCCATTTAAATCTCCAAAAGCCCTAAGGGGACTAACCTATACATATTACTATATATAAAGATTGAAGGCAAAAGGAGAAAAGAGTGGCAGAGGATGAGATGGTTAGATAGCATTACTGACCCAATGGATATGAATCTGAGCAAACTTCAAGAGTTAGTGGAGAACAGAGGAGCCTGGCAGGGCTACAGGTCACAAAGAATTGGACATGACTTAATGGATATATATGTGTAACTGATTCACTTTGTTGTACATCTGAAACTAACACAACATTGTAAATCAACTATACTCCAATAAAAAAAATTAAAGTGAAATATATTTTTAAAAGCTGTATGAGATGGGTTTCTAGTCTGAGGTCTGTTTTTAAAGGTAGGTAAATAAACTCACTGAGAAATGCAGTACCTAGCTTAGGTGCCTCAGGAAGGAACTGATGGTGGGACTGAACCCAGCAGGCTCTGTGGGCAACAGAGACCCTCTACTTTGTGGATGAATTACTCTGCCCTTGCTGTCGTTTGAAAAAATAGTCTTCAAATGATCATATTCTTGACCAGTCAGGTCTTTTGTTCACGTTATTTCCATGTGAGATCTGTGTCGTAAAGAACGAGTTTTCTGTCCATGGTGGTAGAGAGAGAAGAATTATCATCACAGAGTTCTGCTAATGGGACATTGTGATGTGCACACCAGTCTCAGGCTGTTCCGGGGTTTGGACCCAGTGCTCTGAACGCTCTGTAGCCTCACTGATATGGTCCTCATCTGATGGCATTCTCTTTTCCAACTTCAAGAGCACATGAACTCTTGCTTGATGAAAGCATCATGCTTTTTAATCACCTGACTTATTAAATGTGCCTCAAAGTTCATGTCCTGAATAGCTGCAGGTGATGGCTTGGCTTGTTTGCTTTTTTTTTTTTTTTTTTACTTAGCAACTGCCATCTGCCCTTTTCCCCAGAGAAAGAGAGGAGCGATCCCACTGGAGCAGGAACTTCAGCAGACACTTTTCAAATGAAATACTCAGAGCCTTATTTTTTTCTCTCTCCCAAAACACTCTGCAGCATCTTCCACAATATTCTAGAAATCTCCATTTTAAAGGAGGAAGTTGAAATGTCTCTTAATCAATACACAATATGGTATGAACGTTTTAGGGGGAAAATTACACACCTATTTATTGCATTGTCTCTGCATCATCATCCCGATCAGGCCCATTAGTACAGAATAAGATAATTCATACAATCAGTAAACAGTTCCCATGCAAATACTTACAGTAAATTACATTGGTCTTCTGCTGTTGCTGCTGCTGCTGCTGCTGCTGCTAAGTCGCTTCAGTCGTGTCCGACTCTGTGCGACCCCATAGACGGCAGCCCACCAGGCTCTGCTGTCCCTGGGATTCTCCAGGCAAGAACACTGGAGTTGGTTGCCATTTCCTTCTCCAATGCATGAAAGTGAAAAGTGAAAGTGAAGTTGCTCAGTTGTGTCCGACTCAGAGACCCCATGGACTATAGCCCACCAGGCTCCTTCATCCATGGGATTTTCCAGGCAAGAGTACTGGAGTGGGGTGCCATCGCCTTCTCCAATATTGGTCTAGGTTAAGTGAAAACAATGTCTCACCAAAGAGATGGATTTTCATATTTAGAAAAAGAATAAAAGTTCATTTGATTGTCTTCTTTGTCTAAATTTAATATATAAGGAATGTCAGTCTCTAAAATACATCATGTTTTCCTTACTGCCTAGAATTCAAAGAGGCTCAGTATCAAATGTTAAAGTCAGTCTCTGAAAGTAAATAATACTTTTAGGGGGTATATTTGCATTTTTCATGTTCTCTTTGTCCTGATTTTTTATTTTTAGCTTCTTGTTAAAAAGTGAGTTCAAATGTATTTGTAAAAGAGGCAAGGAATAAATAAATAAAATTAAAATATTTAGAATTAATAAGGCAGTGGGCAGAAAAATATTTCACTAGTACATTTTGGATATGAGAATTGTACTTTGGTATATACAAAGATTAAAATAATCATGCAACATTTATATTCATATTTTAGAAGAAAAACTTTTGTTCTACTTTAATTGCACCTGCTAAGTCACTAAAGTTGTGTCTGACTCTGTGTGACCCTATGGACTGTAGCCCACCATGCTCCTCTGTCCATGGGATTCTCCAGGCAAGAATACTGGAGGGGGTTGCCATGAACTCCTCCAGGGGATCTTCCCAGCCCAGGGATCGAGCCCATGTCTCCTGCAGCTCCTAACTTACAAGCAGATTCTTTACTGCTGAGCCACCAGGGAAGCCCACTTTAGTTGTAGATGCAGCTATAAATATTAAGAAAACCATGCAATCTCAACCATGCCCATTATCCTTGTACTGCTATTTGTTAATGGCATATGCCAATTTTATCCTGAAAATATAGTCATTGTATCTATAAAATAAATTTCAATAGATACAGGTCATTTTCGCAAACAAATATGATATTTTTTACATTAGGTTTACCTTTAATTTCTACTCATTCCAACAAAAAGTTCTTATTGTTTGGAGGAATAATGATCTAGTATCTTCAGGGGGAAAAAGAATTCAGGATGGCATACTGGTGATAATAGACAATACAGTCAGTAGTCGGAGAAGGCGATGGCACCCCACTCCAGTACTCTTGCCTGGAAAATCCCATGGACGGAGGAGCCTGGTGGGCTGCAGTCCATGGGGTCATGAAGACTCGGACACAGCTGAGCGACTTCACTTTCGCTTTTCACTTTCATGCACTGGAGAAGGAAATGGCAACCCACTCCAGCATTCTTGCCTGGAGAATCCCAGGGACGGCGGAGCCTGGGGGGCTGCCGTCTATGGGGTCGCACAGAGTCGGACATGACTGAAGCGACTTAGCAGCAGCAGCAGCAGAGTCAGTAGTGGGTGTTGGTCAGGGGTCCCTGTGAGTCTGGGTGTCCACGGTTTTGTGGGGGAAATGAATTGAGACTAAGTCTGAAAAATAACTCCAATTCATGCTGGTGAGATCACGAATTATCTCAGCAGAGTTGCCAAAATTGGAATGTTCAAGTCTCATATGAGGGTGCCGTGAGGAAACCAGGGTTAAAACAGGCTCAAAGAAATAGCACTTCCATAAATGGATATTTAAATTTCCTTTTGCTCCATACACACCCTGGATCCAATTTGTTTTCCATTCTGTTTCTGCAGAGAAACAACATCTTTAATCTCAAAGGCTAATCATCCCTCACATTCTCTGTGCCTTAGTTATGTCATCTGTGAAATGGGGATGGCTGTATCTCACCCATGGGGTCCTTTTGAGATTCAAGGGAAAATGGTATGATATCTGGCAGGTAGGAAGACCTCAACAAACATTAGCCATTATTTTTAAGTCAATGCTTCCCATGGCGGCTCAGCAGTAAAGAATCTGCCTGCCAATGTAAGACCTGTGGGTTTGATCCCCAGGTTGGGAAGATTCCCTGGAGAAGGAAATGGCTTCCCACTCCAGTTTTCTTGCCTGAAAAATCCAATGGACAGAGGAGTCTGGTAGGCTACACACCATGCGGTTGCAGAGTCAAATGTGACTGAGTGCCCAAACAACATTACGTCAATACAAAATAGGAAAGTGCGTGAGTTCATATATACTTGTAACTATACAAAAAGCTGTTACCTCATCAAAGCCTAATGATGTCCCTTGCTATCCAAACAATTCTAAAGTTCACCTCTCTCACTACAATTGTTCTTTAATCCACTCCAGTATTTATTGATTTCCTAACATTCTACTAAGATTGCCTTTAGTGATAGTGTCAATACTTTGCAGGTGCTCAAATCTTGTTTTTCTGTTCCTCTTATCTAACTTGGTTCTCAGTACCACTGGACTCAACTTTCATTTACACCCTTCTTGAGTGGAATGAAACTATGTACATGAGGCTTGTTTTTTTTCTCCTAAAAATTTACTTCTCTAGGCCTGCCTTTCTACCTGATGTTGAAATTTTGAGTTTTTGAGTATGTTGCCCTTTAATAACATATTTGAAGAATAATTACCTGTTGTCTCTCAGCTGCAAAATTGCAGGATGCGACTAGAACTTTACAAAATTTAGGATTCTCAGATTCCTCTATTAGATGCCTCTTAGGTGGTATCCAGAGAGAAAATACTAGAAGATGAGAAAAAGGGCTTTGGCTGTTCCTCACACCACCCCAGCAGCTCAATCCAAATCTAAACCTCAGATAACTTCAGTCGCTCAGAATCCACCCCATTAGACACCCTCCCATACCAGGGGTAGGGACCTTTTCTCCAAGATCTTTCACCTTTGTAGCTTACTACAGTCCCTCTGTTTGACTTTCCAAATGAGTTCCCATTTTCCTGACTGAATCCTGACAGAACATTTCATGCTGAAAACTCCGCCTTTAGACATTCAGCCCTGAGCTCATGTAATTCTTTTTCTTTGCACAGCTTTACTATGGTACAATTTATATGCCATTAAATTCACTCGCTGTAAAGGTACAGTTCAGTGAATTTTAGTAAATAATACAGAGTTGTGAAATCATCATCACAATCTAATTTTACAACCTTTCCGTCACCAGCTCTGCCCCACCCTCGAAATATCCCTGTGTCTCCTGCAGTCATTCTCCATTTTCACCTTCATCTCTAGACAACAACTAATCTTCAGTTTCTCTATAGATCTGCATGCTGTGAATATTCCTATTATCAGAATCAGACAATATATCACCTTTTGAGACAAAATTTCTTTCAGTTAGCATAATAGTTTTTGAGGTTCAGTCAATTGTATGTATCAGTACTTCACAAATACATGAATGACACACTCCATTGTGTTCCAAGGACAAGTTGGGTGGGAACCACAACTGTCCATGTACATGGTAAGGGTTTGTGTTAAATAAACAATCATATAAATTTCAGTGGCTTACCCCCAGAGGTCATCATTTCCAGCTGGACTAACCTATGGGTTTGTCCACATTCATACCTATCTCCCTCTGAAGGAAACGACTGGACTCAGATTTATAAACTGCATGTCATGTTCTTTCACTCCTGGCTTAGCGTCACCCAATAGCTTACTTGGAAAATCCAGGATCCCTAAATTTCCTGTAAGGACGTGCCCGGTCTTGTTGGTTTTTCTCTTCTACTTCATTATTTCCTCATCTCTTATTAACCCCTTCCAAGTCACCAAGCTCATCCTTATTTCTTCCTATGGGATTAAGCTTCTCCTGTCTTTGCCTTTTGTCCTTTGGTTCTGAAACTCAGTGTCACCACTTCAGCAAGAACATCCCTGAACATGCTACTACCGTAGCTACTCTCCAAGTTTCCAAGATTTGAAAATAGGCCAGGCACTGAGCTTTGTGATTGGCCTGTGATTGTGACTGTTGACATGGATTTATCATGAAAGTGCTAAGCCATAAAATTCAGTGTCCCCTCATCTGCATGAACCTTATCTAAGACTCTTGGAAAAGTCTTAGGTATCGTCACAGGGTGAGATGTCTTTGCAAACATGTAACTGCAGTGGTTCTCACAACGTTTTCTCTATGTTCTGGTTTATTCTTTACCAGGATGTCACTAATGATTCCAACTAGCCACAGTAGTCGTTGTCTGTACAGGTTCTATTTATTTTCTTAAAGAGAACCCATAAAACTCAGACATACATGGGATGAACAAATGTGTCATAGTTCATGCTTTAAAGCATATAGCAGTACAGTTTAGTGAGAAAGACATTAAGCAATGAATAATACATATTAGTGCAAAAAATGACTTTGCTGGAGAGGCACATGATATCGTGAAGACTTAAGTAGGAAAGATTAACTAAATCATTTAAATCTGTCAGGTAAACATGGGAGAGATTATCATCAACTCTTTTAAATATAATGAATCATAAATTGCAAATATAGTTTTACTAGAAATCAAAACAATGCAAATTTAAATAATGCCTATGATTTATCTATCAAATTGGCAGGATTGAAGGATAACATTACATGTTGGAGATGTAGTTATGTGATACTAGTGCCTACAGTTGGGAGGACCTTGGCCCTATGCATCATGAACTTTCAATGATTTTATAGACTATTGGTCTACCAAGGGTTGATGAATTTATGTGCAAAAATCATGTATTTCAATGCTATTATTTACAATAGCACAACTTTGATAACTGTGAACTGAGTAATGGAGAAATGGTTAAATAAATTGTGTCAATTCATATGACAGTTAAGTCACATTTTAATTTGTAAAATGAATTGACAAGAGAAAACACATGGCGTTAGACAAAATAAAAGAGACAGAAAATCAACATATACGGTTATGATATAAGTGGTGAATAATTGCTGGAGACAAGTGTACCAACATGATGGTAGTTATCTTTAGGCAAAGAGATAATGCATTGCCTTTAATTTTCCATTTTTAACTTTCTAGATTTCAAATTTTCTATAAAATATATTATTTATAGATTAGGACACAAACATTGTACCAATATAAGTACCTTACATCCTTTCATTAGAGAAAACATGCTCAGAGGACTTCTTGGATCAAAAGGAATCTGAATCTATTCAGGAAGCAGGGTTGAAAGAAGACAGATTCATCTTGAGGAATAAACCCTCCCTCTGTCTAAGGGGCTCTTCTTTGATATTCAGATGGTGGCTGGCCATTAGCATGATGCTTAAAGATGCTGACAAGACGTTCGAAACAAAGTTTTTGAATTATTAACAAAATTACAAGGGCAGCGTCAAATGATTCAGTGGAACACGGGATTTTAGAAGAGACCAATAATGAACACTAAATTTTTATGAAGTCCACAGTAACACTGAAATGCATCATTTCATTTGCCGTTAACCTTTCTGATAGCTACTCAAAGGTCTTTAAATTCTGAGGACAAGGTGCCATTTAACGACAAGGACAGGTGACTGTTGCATTTAAATGATCACTAACTAAAACATGGCAGACAGAGAAAATCAGGGAGGAATATATGGGAAGAGATATGGGAGATTTAGAGGAAACTGTTTGAGGCAACAAAATGTAAGTGAAGGAATATTTGCACAGAATTTAGCAAACCAGTGATACTTCTGTACATTTTAGATAGAACATGATGTTGTTGTTCAGTCACTAAGTTGCATCCAACTCTTTGTGACCCTACGGACTGCAGCATGCCAGGCTCCCTTGTCCTTCACTATCTCCTGGAGATTGCTCAGATTCATGTCCACTGAGTCAGTAATGCTGTCTAACCATCTCATCTTCTGCCACCCCCTTCTCTTTTTGCTTTCAATCTTTCCCAATATCAGGTCTTTTCCAATGAGTTGGTTCTTTATGTCAGGTGGGCAAAGAATTGGAGCTTCAACATTAGTCCTCCCAGTGAATATTCAGGGTGGATTTCCTTTAGGATTGACTGGTTTGATCTTGCTGGCCAAGGGACTCTCAAGAGTCTTCTCAAGCACCACAGTTCGAAAGCATCAATTTTTCAAACTTTTTTAAAAACAAAAACAGCAATAACATTTTTCAAATGAAGAAGTCTTTTATAGATATCTGACAAGAAACATAATCAGACTGCATCAAAGTTTCTTCCAGTATTTATTCAAACAAAAACCAACTCTTTTAATATTTCAAGAGATGTCCTGTTTAGGGAGCAATTCAGTGGTGAGATCTGACTCAGAACGCAAATTGTCAGAATCCAGCAGTGTTCAAAAAATAATTCTGCAGCATCCTCTCTAACACATTTCATGGCAACAGAATATTGTGAATTTCAGAGTTACACTTCACAGCCCAGGTTCAGGAACAGCCAGGTGGTATAGTAGGATGATAAATGAATCCCAAACTCCAGGCACTATTCCAGCACCAAGCCCACAGTTTTGAGTTGATTTTATTTTTAGCTGTGTAGTTAATGTCCCTAAGAATTCAAAGGCAGTGCTTCCAGTTGAGAGGAAAATAAATGTACTAATAACCTTCTCCTCTCCCTGGTCCTCCCAGTCGGCCCCCAGACAGGGCATCTGATCCATTCTCCAAGCCAGGTTCTTCCTAGAATCCAGCTGACTCCATGCAGTGCCTGCCTCCTGAAGCAAGGTTATTTGTTCCGCTTGTGCTGTTTTAAGAACTTCCCACAAATACAGGGGTTGAAAATCACACAGATCCATCACCTTGAAGCTTCTGTAAGTCAGAAGCATAGTGAGTTTGAGTGGATTCTCTGCTTAGGGTCTTACAAGCGTGAAGGTAGTGTTGGCAGAACTGAGTTTGTCATTGGAGTCCATCTGGGAAAATCTGCCCTCAAGTTCATTCTGTCACTGAGGTTGCAGAACTTCAGTCTGATTCTTGTTTGCTGCCCACCAGAGGCCAGTCTTTGCTTCTAGCAACTGTCCCCATGTCCCTTGAGGTTTCCACGTGGCTCCTTCCAAGAATGGGAATAGGACCTTCATGCTTCAGGTCTGTCTGATTTCCCCTTTTGTCTCATCTTTTTTATTCCAACTAGAAAGTTCTCTTTCTAAAGACCTTTGTGGAGACCCAGATAATACAGAATAATCTCACCATTTAAAGTCAGTGACCTTAAAAAAAATTAAAAAATTAAAAGATAAAGTCAGTGACCTTCATTACATATGCAAAATTGCTTTTGTCATGCAAAGTAATATATTCACAGGGTCCAGAGATAAGGACACAGGCATCCTTAGGGGGCCATTCTGCTTATTACGCAAAGCTGCTGGCTGGGTGCCAGGTAACTTATTGCTGACTTTTGTTGTTTAGTGTGTACACTGAATTTACAAATAATTAGAATGAATGGATGAAATTCAACCAGTCCTGTAATGTTTTGTATCTTTTCAGAATAGCCTTAATTGCTTGGTCATTTAAGATTTATCACAGCTTTTAAATCATAAATTCATCTTATCAGTCAGAACCACAGGATTTCAGAGAAAATGTATAGCACTTGCTGTTTCATTTATCAGTATTTTGACAAAACCAACAGGCAAATCAACTGTCAAGAATCATTCATTTCTTAGGCACTGCCTTTCTATCTTTAAATTCAAGAAATCAAGCATATATTGATAACCAATATTTTATTAATTTCTCTCTACAACAAAACCTTTTCCAATTGAGTTAAAATATATTAAGAAAATGACAAGCATGTATTCAAGTTTGAAATTTAAGGCTGCTTTTTTGAACACAGACCATTTCCGTAATGCTAGACCAAGCATCTGAGAACATATATCATGCAGGTTGGACCATATAATTATTCTGCTAATGTAGAAAGGTTTGCCTCTAACTCCAGAACTGACCCATCTCAGGGAAAATCTGAAACCCTTTGCACCAAGTGTCTTAGCATCAGTTCAGCTTGCTTACCACTCCACCCCTCTATTCTGATAGTAAGTGAGTCCCTGCTATTTTTCCCCTTTGAAGAAGCTGTGTCTTCAATTTAAGTCATAAAATGACTAAGATTCCAGAATGTTTGCTCATGCTTGCATCTTACCCACAAAAATTTCTTGTCATTGCTAGAGCAAATGACCACCCATGTAGTGACTTAAAATCATAGTAAATTATCTTATAGTTCTGGAGGTTAGAAGTCTACAATGGGTCCCACTGGGCAAAAATCAAATTGTTTGCATGTCTGCATTCTTTTCCAGGGGCTCTAAGGGAAAATCCATTTCCATTTCCTTGACTTTTCCAGGTCACCCACATTCCTTTGCACGTGGCCCTCCATCTTCAAAGCCAACAAAGACTGGGGATGCAAAACTTTGTCACAAGCATATTATCCTGACACTGCCTCCCTCTTCCACATCCAAGGACCACTGTGATTATATGGGGCTTGTTAGTATCATTGAGAATAGTCTACTTATGTTAAGATCAGCTCTTGAGCCACATTAATTCCTCTTTGTCATGGAACCTAATACCTCCACAGATGCTGGGGATTTGGACATGGGCAATTTTGGAAAGCCATCATTCAGCCTCCATATGAGTGTTAGAACATTTTCCGATAATGAAATTTTCTTATTACCATGAACAAGATAACCACCTGTAATAAAAACATGTATTCAGAGAAAAAACATTAAAAAACAAAATTTATGTTAAAAATCTATCACAATTCATTACCTTGTTTATGAGCATCACTTAATATCATCATTTGTTTTTTTGCTTTGTTTTGTTTTTTTTTCTAGCTTAGACCAGCATCCTCCATAAACTACCTCCTCCATTATAGATCCTCAGCCAAGTGAGGGAAACACATTTATTACTCATAAACTTTGCAGGTACAATTTTTTTTGTGAAAAGATCAAAACTAAGCAGTTGTCTTAATATTTACTCAAAATGATTAAATTGAGCAACTCCCTTGAGATTTTTTTAAAATTCTCCTAATCCCAGATATATTCCTTTTTCTGCCATTATTATCTTTTAAACTCTGAACCACTAGATGTTGCAGTGATCATCTCTCTCTCACATATGTCTGTAGCTATTTTAAATCTTATTCTCTCAGGGAAGGCAAAAAAAAAAATCCTTCTAGAACATAGACAGTCCCTTCTCACTCTTACTAGAGTAAAAAATGGTTTACACATATTTTTCCATGATAATGGTTTACACAGTCTATTTGGGATGGGAAGATCTGGTTTACAATGACCTTAGAAATAAGAATATGAAAGATTCATATTTGAACTACAATTCACATATGCATTAAAAGTCTAACAATTGTTAAAATATAAGCCCAGAGCACTCCTGCTACAGATGTGGGTTATTAAACACTGCAGGATCAGCAAAAGACATAATGACACTAAACTTTCAATAAATTACATTTAACCCATGGTAATCTATCATGTGAAAAGCAAAAATAGAAACATTTTAATGAACATCTCAAGATCAGAGCAAACCCTGAAATTTTTTGGAATTCCTAATTTATATCTTCATCTATCCATCCAGTTGTCAGCAGCAAGAGTCACAATGAGCATTCATAGGAGAATATTGATTTAGAATCCTCAGGAAACATTTTTAAACACTTCAAAATTATGAATACCTGGTTTAAGTAGACTTTGAAAACTGATTTATTCTTTTTTTCCCTGTGCTATACAGCAGATCCTCTATAATTATCTCTTTTATATGTAGTAGAGTATATATGTCAATCCGCCCCACCCCCAAAATATGTCCTACAGTTTGTAGGACATATATTAAGTTAACCTTAAAAAGGCATTCCAATATACATTCAGTTCAGTTCAGTTCAGTCGCTCAGTCGTGTCTGACTCTTTGCGACCCTATGAATTGCATCACACCAGGCCTCCCTGTCCATCACCAACTCCCAGAGTTCACTCAAACTCATGTCCATCGAATCAGTAATGCCATCCAGCCATCTCATCCTTCTCCTCCTGCCCCCAGTCCCTCCCAGCATCAGAGTCTTTTCCAGTGAGTCAACTCTTCTCATGAGGTGGCCAAAGTATTGGAGTTTCAGCTTCAACATCAGTCCTTCTAATGAACACCCAGGATTGATCTCTTTTAGGATGGACTGGTTGGATCTCCTTACTGCCCAAGGGACTCTCAAGAGTCTTCTCCAGCACCACAGTTCAAAAACATCAATTCTTCGGCACTCAGCTTTCTTGACAATTCACCTCTCACATCCATACATGACCACTGGAAAAACCATAGCCTTGGCTAGATGGACCTTTGTTGGCAAAGTAATGTCTCTGCTTTTTAATATGCTGTCTCAGTTGGTCATAGCTTTCCTTCTAAGGAACAAGCGTCTTTTAATTTCATGGCTGCAATCACCATCTGCAGTGATTTTGGAGCCCCCCAAAATAAAGTCTGACACTGTTTCCATTGTTTCCCCATCTATCTGCCACGAAGTGATGGGACCAGATGCCATGATCTTTGTTTTCTGAATGTTGAGTTTTAAGCCAACTTTTTCACTCTACACATTTACTTTCATCAAGAGGCCTTTTAGTTCCTCTTCACTTTCTACCATAAGGGTGGTGTCATCTGCATAGCTGAGGTTATTGATATTTCTGCCAGCAATCTTGATTCCAGCTTGTGCTTCTTCCAACCCAGCGTTTCTCATGATGTACTCAGCATATAAGTTAAATAAGCAGGTACAGACAAATACAATTTGATTCCATTTATATGAGGTACTTAGAATAAGCAAATTCATAGTCAGAAACTACACTGGTAGGTGCTGGGGACCGGGGGTGGGGGAAGGTGGGACTTGGGAAAGAGAATAGGGACTTAGTGTTCAGTGGGGACAATTTCGGTTTAAGAAGGAGAAACATTCAGGAGATGGATTGTCAGAGTCGCACGACAATGTGAAGGTACTGAGTGTCACTGAACTGTAAAAGTGATTAAAAGAGTATGTTTTATATTATGTGACTTTTCTTTTCTCATAGTAAAGGGAAAAAAAAATTAAGGAATTCAAAACCAAGCTTAAAAATTTGTTTTAGATTTAATAAAAAGCCAATGATTATAGGTAATGTTTGTGGATATATTAATATTTAAAAGAACAAAAGGAATTTTTGGCCACTTTCTGGCCTGATAACAGGATGCTCCTTGCCAGTGGCCAGCAGATTAACTGGGACCGTGAAATAGAAAAGCCCTGATTTGAAACATGTACTTATTTCTATGATGATATATTCTCACCAGGTCTGATTTCATGCTAGCCACATGACCTCCACATGCCATGGCTGAGCAGGATATTGAGAACACAGGCAGGCAGTCTGCTCTCCTGAATGAGCTGGAGCCAGCTCCTGTAAACCCCAGCCTATAGCCAGGTATCATACCTGGAGAAATATTGTTCTGCTGTTGGTGTGTATCCATCACTGTCAAATTCCAGGGTCAGACAGACTTGGATGAATAGTCCTACTTTCTTCTGTGATATCGAACAATGGAACACTGTCTATTAACCAATTAACTCATTTTTAAGGATACCTTCTAAAATAGTTTTTTTTTAATGTAAATGGACTAAATGCTTTAATTACAGTAAGAAATAAACTAAATAACAAAATCCAGTCATTGCTGATTACAAAATATTCAGTTTAAATGGAGATAGTACAATCAGTTCAGTAGCTCGGTTGTGTCCAACTCTTTGTGACGCCATAGACTGCAGTACGCCAGGATTCCTTGTCCATCACCAACTCCTGGAGCTTGCTCAAACTCATCTCCATCAAGTTGGTGATGCCATCCAATTATTTCATCCTCTGCTGTCCCCTTCTCCTCCTGCCCTCAATCCTTCCCAGCATCAGGCTCTTTTCCAATAAGTCAGTTCTTCGTATCAGGCGGCCAAAGTATTAGAGCTTCAACTTCAGCATCAATTTTTCCAATAAATATTCAGGACTGATTTCCTTTAAGATTTACTGGTTTGATCTCCTTGTAGTCCAAGGGACTCTCAAGAGTCTTCTCCAACACCACAGTTCAAAAGCATCAATTCTTAAGCACTCAGCTTTCTTTGTGGTCCAACTCTCACATCCATACGTGACTACTGGAAAAATCATAGCTTTGACTAGATGGATCTTTGTCGGCAAAGTAACATCTCTGCTTTTTAATATGCTGTCTAGGTTTATCACAGCTTTTATTTCAAGGAGCAAACATCTTTTAACTTCATGACTATAGTCACCATCTACAGTGATCTTGGAGCCCAAAAACATAAGATCTGTCACTATTTCCATTGTTTCCCCATCTATTTGCCAGAAAGTGATGGGCTTGGATGTCATGCTCTTCATTTTTTGAATGTTGAGTTTGAAGCCAGGTTTTTCACTCTCCTCTTTCATCTTCATCAAGAGATTCTTTAGTTCCTCTTTGCTTTCTGCCATAAGGGTGGTGGCATCTGCATATCTGAGATTACTGATATTTCTCCCGGCAATCTTGATTCCAGCTTGTGCTTTATCCAGCCTGGCATTTCACATGATGTAGGCTGCATAGAAGTTAAACAAGCAGGGTGACAATATACAGTCGTTTTTTGTTTGTTTACTTTACAATATTGTATTGATTTTTCCATACAGTGACTTGAATCCACCATGAGTGCAAATGTGTTCCCCATCCTGAACCCCCCTCCCACCTCCCTCCCCATCCCATCCTTCTGTGTCATCCCAGTGCACCAGCCCTGAGCACCCTGTATCACACATCAAACCCGGACTAGTGATTCATTTCACATATATTTTACATGTTTCAGTGCCATTCTCCCATATCATCTTGCCCTCTCCCTCTCCCAAAGAGTCTAAAAGACTGTTCTATACATCTGTGTCTCTTTTGCTGTCTTGCATACAGGGTTATCATTACCTTCTTTCTAAATTCCATAAATATGAGTTAGTATACTGTATTGGTGTTTTTCTTTCTGGCTCACTTCACTCTGTATAATAGGCTCCAGTTTCATCTACCTCATTAGAACTGATTCAAATATATTCTTTTTAATGGCTGAGTAATATTCCATTGTGTATATGTACCACTGCTTTCTTATCCATTCATCTGCTGGTGGACATCTAGGTTGTTTCCATGTCCTGGCTATTATAAACAGTGCTGTGATGAACATTGGGTACACGTGTCTCTTTTGATTCTGGTTTCGTCAGTGTGTATGCCCAGCAGTGGGATTCCTGGGTCATATGAAAGTTCTATTTCCAGTTTTTTAAGGAATCTCCACACTGTTCTCCATAGTGGCTGTACTAGTTTGCATTCCCACCAACAGTGTAAGAGGGTTCCCTTTTCTCCACACCCTCTCCAGC
>SJYQ01001737.1:821557-886461 GCA_006410935.1 Redunca redunca | reverse complement strand
ACTTAAAAATAACAAAAAAATAAAATAATTTTTAAATTTTCTTTTGAATTTAAAAAATGATAATAGTAAAAATATATCTAAGACTTTCTCTAGAGTTGTTGCAGTCAGTGTGGGATCAGTTCATTTTCAGATAGTTCCTTGGTCTGGCTTATACTTCTCATGGTCTATAGGCCTCTTCCTATGTAGTTGGTGCTAACTACAGGGTGTTAATCTAATGCACCTGTCACTTCCAAAGCAGTTCCCTCTGCTTAGTTTAGCTTCTTCTTTTTGCTGGTCTCTTCAGTGTCTAATTTCTGCCCTGACATGAGGGGCACAGTGGTGGTCACTTTTTGGGTAGGTGGGGGAGGGGCTCACTTGTTCATTCATGCTTTGGGGAGGGAGGAACACTGCAAACAAATATCATTGGTGTGTGTTCACAGTGATTCAGTCACGCTGGGTTTGTGCACACTCACAGCGTGTGT
This sequence comes from Redunca redunca, assembly GCA_006410935.1. Classification (NCBI taxonomy): domain Eukaryota; kingdom Metazoa; phylum Chordata; class Mammalia; order Artiodactyla; family Bovidae; genus Redunca; species Redunca redunca. Next base: position 886,000 of record SJYQ01001737.1, on the reverse strand, counting down.
GCTTTCCCAGTCTTCACTGATCAGACTCTAGGTTACTCTGCCAGGAACTGTCTGATATGGGCCCTGGTTTGCATGCATTTCCCAGGTCTAAGCTGCTCAGGTTCAGGTTCTCTGGTACTCCACAAAGGCACAGACTTGGTTGGGCCTGTGTTTGTGCCCGTTCCAGGTCTGAGCAGCTCAGGTGACCAGTTCCCAGTTGAAGGCTGTGACTTATCCCCTCCCCTGTCCCAGCTGCTCAGTTTTCTGGGTGTACAACGGGTGTGCCTTGTGTCTCTTCTGGGAAGCTGATCTCTGGCTGCGATCCTCCCGGTGGATGTCGACCATCCAGAATCCCAAGAAGTCTTGGTTAGCAACGAAGTCTGCTTGCAGTTTGGTATAGGATGCCTCTCTGGGGCCGTGATTGCCCCCTTCTGGTTCTGGCTGCCCTTGTCTGCCTGTCTCCAGTGGGGGATGGGCCGGTCCTCAGCCAGCTAGCTCTGCTCAGTCCTTTGTTCTGTGAGTGTGCCTGGAGGTGGTTAGGACTTTTGGGGGGATCACAGGATAGCTATCCCACAGTCTGGGTTGCTATCTCAAGCCAGTTCCCTCAGATTGCCCTCAGGGCTCAGGCCTGGTCCTTATCATAAGCAATGCCACCTGCTCCTCCCTGTCCCTTCCCTGCTTGCTAGTGGGGGATGCGAGTGTCTGGGCTGTTGCACCACTGGGAGTTGCTGTTAGGCACATAATCTGTGGGTTTTAATTATTTATTTATTTTTCCTTCTGTTTATTTTGCCCTCTGAGATTCCAAGGCATGCTACAGACCTGCTGGAGAAAGTGTTTCCTGGTATTTGGAAATTTCCTCTCTTTTTTAAGACTCCCTTCCTGGGACGACGGACCTCTATCCCTACCTCTATTGTCTCTCTTTTTATCTTTTATATTTTATCCTACCTCCTTTCAAAGACAATGGGCTTCTTTTCTGGGTGCTGGATGTCCTCTGCCAGCATTCAGAAGTTGTACTGTGGAATTTGCTCGGCACTCAAATGTTCTTTCGATGAATTTGTTGGGGAGAAAATGGTCTCCCCGTCCTATTCCTCTGCCACCTTAGGACTGCCTCCCTAAAATAGTTTTGCTGTGCAGGTTAAATTACATAACATGGGTGAAGCATAATATCTACAGATGCATAACAAATATTTATCAATGTTGTTACAGATATGTTGTTATAGATATGTTCTAGAGAAATGATGTAGCCTCGGATTTAACATGCTAAAGACAAACACTGTAAAGTACAAGAGTCTCTTAACATAGCATGATATAAAGAAAATTCCTGTAGCTTCGAGACTAATATACACTCAGGTACACAAACCTTAGCACCTTCAGAAGAACCGCTATGCAAGTGCCTCTAGTTATCAGATGCTTTCAACACTCCGGCATAGAAAAGGATGATGAACATAGTTATTTATAAGCATCTTGTTTCTTACTAGGTCATTTGAACTGTTGCTCTAAAACATATGAAAGCTTTACTGAGCAAAAGATACTTGGATTAAACCATTCAGAAATGGTTTTCTAAAAATAACTAAAAGAAATAAGATGTAAAGTTTTCTGAAAATCATCTTTATGTGAACAATCTCAAGCATACATAATACTANATTAAACCATTCAGAAATGGGTTTCTAAAAATAACTAAAAGAAATAAGATGTAAAGTTTTCTGAAAATCATCTTTATGTGAATAATCTCAAGCATACATAATACTATGCTTGAAAACATAGACTACATTTCATGAATTTGAATAACTTCACTTTGCTTGAAAGCAATCTGCATTTTGTTTTGTGAAAGTAAGAGTGTGACATTTATATATTTGCAATAACCCCTATTTGAAGTTTGGGGCCACGTGCATGCATATAGTTGTAATATGTAAAATATGTTACATATTAATCTAAATCTGTATAAATATATTAATATGGATTCTATAGATATATGATCATATTTAATTATAATCTGGATGCTACAATATGAAACCATACTAAAATGGAATACAATAAGCATAAGAGAAACAGTACAAATACTTATTTGCTTGTGGATGAAGTGGGAAAAATATGTTGTGTTTTTTTCCTGGAATCTCATTTCGTTGGTCTACATTAATTTCTTTTCTAAAAAATTTAATATGATTTGTAAGATTTATTTCATTCCAGAAGGACTAGTCCTAATACTGATTAATGAAGAAAGTATAATATCAATCCTTTACAAATTTTCCCAATATCCTTTTTTATTTTCTTATTGGAGTATAGCTCCTTTACAATGTTAGTTTCTGCTGTACAGCAAAGTGAATAAGCTGTATGTATACATGTATCCCCTCTCTTTTGGATTTCCTTCACATTTAAGTCACCACAGGACACTGAGTAGAGTCCCCTGTGCTATACAGTAGATTGTCATTAGCTATCTATTTTATAAATAGTAGTATATATATGTAAATCCCAGATTCCCTATAAATTCTACTCCCCCATCCCTCTCTGTGTCCATAAGTTGATTCTCTATGTCTGTAGCTCCAGCTCTGCTTTGCAGATAGGTTAATCTATACCATTTTACTGGGCTTCCCTGGTGGCTCAGAGGTTAAAGCATCTGCCTGCAATGCAGGAGACCTGGGTTCAATCCCTGGGTTGGGAAGATACTCTGGAGAAGGAAATGGCAACCCACTCCAGTATTCTTGCCTGGAGAAGCCCATGGACAGAGGAGCTTGGTGGGCTACAGTCCACGGGGTCACAAAGAGTCAGACACGACTGAGCGACTTCACTTCATACCATTTTACTAGATTACACATATATGCTTTAATATGTGGCATTTGTTTTTCTCTTTCTAACTTCACTCCATTGGACAGTCTCTAGATCCATTCACATTTGCAAATGGCACAGTTCCATTCCTATTTATGGCTGAGTTGGGCTTCCTGATGGCTTAGCAGTGAAGAAACTGCCTGCAGTGTAGGAGATACAAATTTGATCCCTGGGTTGGGAAGATCCCTTAGAGAAGGAAATAGCTACCCACTCCAGTATCCTTGCCTAGGAAATCCTATAGACAGAGGAGCATGGCAGGCTAGTCTATGGGGTCGCAAAAGAGTTAGACAGTACTTGATGACTAAACAACAATATTCCATTGTGAGTATGTGTATATACTATATACCACATCTTTTTTTATCATTATTCCAGTGCTGGATATTTAGGTTTCTTCCATGCCCTGGCTACTGTAAATAATGCTGCAGTGAACATCGAGGTACATATATCTTTTCTAATTATGGTTTTCTCTGGGTAGATATATCAGGATAGGGATTTCTGAATCATATGGTAGTTCTGTTTTTAGTTTTTTAAGGAATCTCCATACTGCTCTCCATAGTGGCTGTAGCAATTTACATACCCCACCCCCCAACAGTGCAAGAGGACTCACTTTTCTCCACACTCTCTCCAGTATTTATTGTTTGTAGATTTTTTGATGATGGTCATTCTGACCAGTGTGAGGTGATACCTTACTGTAGTTTTCATTTGCATTTCTCTAATGTTTAGTGATGTTGAATATCTTTTCATGTGTTTATTAGTCATCTTTGTGTATTCTTTGTATAAATGTCCATTTAGATCTTTTGCTCATCTTTTGATTGGGTTGATTTTTTGATATTGAGCTGCATGAGCTGTTTGTATATGTTGGAGATTAATCCTTTGTCAGTTGTTTCATTTGCAGATATTCCCCCCTATTCTGAGGGTTATCTTTTCATCCGTTTATGGTTTTATTTGCTGTAAAAAAGCTTGAAAGTTTAATTAGGTCCAATGTATTTATTTTGTTTTCATTATTCTAAGAGATAGGTGATATGGGATTTATGTCAAAGAGTGTTTTGCCTATATTTTCCTCTAGTTGTTTTACAGTATCCAGCCTTACATTTAGGTCTTTAATCCATTTTGAGATTATTTTTGTGTATAGTGTTTAGAGTGTTCTAATTTCACTCTTTTACATGTAGCTGTCCAGTTTTCCCATCACCACTTATATTCTTATAGCAACAATATAAATTTGTACATATGTGTATCCATCACAATCTGAATTATTCCACTTCAATGTTTGATTAATGAGTTCTAATGGTCTCTTTAGATTATAGAGAAAATTATTTCAATGTCTTGGATTCCCAAATTTTAGATAGCAAGTAGTGATACCTAAATATATCAAGCAATTCATCTAAAAATGTACTTGATTCAAAATTTGAATAGTGATTCCTGAAACTCCAGTTAATAATAATAATAACCCTTATTATTACTTGTTAAGGACTCTTAAGAAACCTATATGCAGGTCACGAAGCAACAGTTCGAACTGGACATGGAACAACAGACTGGTTCCAAATACAAAAAGGAGTACATCAAGGCTGTATATTGTCACCCTGCTTATTTAACTTCTATGGAGAGTACATCATGAGAAATGATGGGCTGTAAGAAGCACAAGCTGGAATCAAGATTGCCAAGAGAAATATCAACAACCTCAGATATGCAGATGACACCACCCTTATGGCAGAAAGTGAAGAGGGACTAAAAAGCCTCTTGATGAAAGTGAAAGAGTTGGCTTAAAGTTCAGCAGTCAGAAAACTGAGATCATGGCATCTGGTCCCATCACTTCATGGGAAATAGATGGGTAAACAGTGTCAGACTTTATTTTGGGGGGCTTCAAAATCACTGCAGATGATGATTGCAGCCATGAAATTAAAAGACGCTTACTCCTTGGAAGGAAAGTTATGACCAACCTAGATAGCATATTCAAAAGCAGAGACATTACTTTGCCAACAAAGGTCCATCTAGTCAAGGCTATGGTTTTTCCTGTGGTCATGTATGGATGTGAGAGTTGGACTGTGAAGAAAGCTGAGCGCTGGAGAATCGATGCTTTTGAACTGTGGTGTTGGAGAAGACTTGAGAGTCCTTTGGACTGCAAGGAGATCCAACCAGTCCATCCTAAAGGAGATCAGTCCTGGGTGTTCATTAGCAGGACTGATGCTGAAGCTGAAACTCCAATACTTTGGCCACTTCATGTGAAGAGGTGACTCACTGGAAAAGACTCTGATGCTGGGAGAGATTGGGGGCAGGAGGAGAAGGGGACAACAGAGGATGAGATGGCTGGATGGCATCATCAACTCGATGAACATGAGTTTGGGTAGACTCCAGGAGTTGGTGATGGACAGGGAGGCCTGGTGTGCTGCAATTCTTGGGGTCACAAAGAGTCAGACATGACTGAGCAACTGAATGGAACTGAAGAGCTTCCATGGTGGCTCAGATGGTAAGGAATCTGTCAGCCATGCTGGAGAGCTGTGTTTGATTCCTGGATTGGGAAGATCCCCTGCAGAAGGGAATGACTGGCCACCTCAGTATGCTTACCTGGAACTTTCCATGGCCAGAAGAGCCTGGTGGGCTACAGTCCGTGGAGTCACAGAGTAGTACACAACTGAGCAACACTTTCACTTTATTACTTGCTATGTGTAAACACTCTGTTAAATACTTTGTATCATTTTATTCTCACTGGAATCTTATGATTTAGTGATTATTACCAGCACTCTGTTATAGATAGGACAACTATAGTGGAGCAAGGTGAAATACATTTTTCTTCAAAATACGGATAACACATGACAGAGCTATGTCTCAATCCTTAAGTGTTTGTAACTTCAAAGTCCACAATATAAAACACATTGCTAAGTTGTCTATAGTTTCATCTGAGAGCCTGGGCTAGTGCATTTTGTGACATAACCAAATAGATCCACATCATATGTTAGTATTCATCTGTTCTAAACTATCTTCTAACTGCTAACTGTGCAACAATTAGTGCTTAATTATATTTGGCAAGCATTTGCTCTTCAGATGCTTAGAACAAAGTATACAGATATCAGATGAAGCTACACTGCAATGGCAGTATCTTGCTCAGATGTCAGAGATGGTTCAGAAGTCTCCCAAAGGAAGTGACTTTTCAGCTAAGCTTTGAAAGATAAAAATTAAGCAAGGAAGTCAGGGTAGTGGGCCATGAGGTAAACAAAACAAGAAATACAAATCAGAAATGTTTGAAATGACCTGACTCATTGGCAGATGGTTTCTACCAAAGAGTCATAAAAACAGAAAGCACACTAGAAATTTCAGGTAAAATATTATTTAATATAACAAATAAGAGAATTACAAAACTTTGGAAGACCTGAATGAGCTTCCAGCAGGGCTCAGGAAGCTTCTAATGATTTCAGGAAATCCAAACATTATAATATTTGCATGAAATTTTGCATGAAACTAACACCAGTGACTTCAGGTGAATTCAGCACTTCAGTGGGTCTCTATAGCAGATATGAGAGTCACTGTTAAATCTCTATTGTCTACTGAATGTCATACATCTGCCAGTCTATGTTAGAGGACTTGATGTTCCTCCTTGTATTCCTTCAGTCCAATCTGTTAGGTAAAAGAAAACGACCAGGACACCAAAAGAGTGTCTCACAGGCTTTTTAATGGCGAAGCGCTCCCGGGTGGGGTTCCCGGACACGGACCCGAGCGAGGCAGGTCGAGGAAGTCCGCGCCTGGACCGTGTTGGGGGTGGCTCTTATACGTTAGTTGCCAGGGATGGTCAGGCTAGATGGACAGGGGTCCGGATAGGTCGCCAGGCCTAGGCGTCGCAGGCTGACAGGTCCTTCTACATGGCTGGGGTTGGGGGGCTTTAGCTGGCGAAGTGTGCTGTCATTGGTCCCCGGGATCTGGGAGGCTCCTTCCATTAGGGACTTCCCCCACCGGCGGGAGGGAGAGGAGGGGCAGCCCATCATGGCCCCCGGGGTCCGGCCTTACATAATCTTGTGCCAACCTCTTAAACTGCTGCTGCTGCTGCTAAGTCGCTTTAGTCATGTTCGACTCTGTGACCCCATAGACGGCAGCTCACTAAGCTCCTCTGTCCCTGGGATTCTCCAGGCAAGAATACTGGAGTGGGTTGCCATTTCCTTCTCAAATGCATGAAAATAAAAAATGTTTCCAAATGGTGGGGCCAGAGAAGTGTTATTTCCGGCCTCAGTTATAGAGAAAGGCCTGATTACAAGTGTGGGCATGACACTGAGTAACAATGTAACATTTTCAGTGCATCCAGCACAGAGGCTCAGGGTACATGCAGAGTAGTGGTGGGAGAAGAGGTGGAGAAGCCACCAATGTGGCTACTTCCCCTATTAGTCTCTGTGTATGAAGAGGTTTTATTTAGAACAGAAATTATAAACATCTTTTGAAGGATTTTATGCAGAAAACTGCCACGATCAGATTCACACTTTAGAGAATCATTATGGAAACAGATTTCAGGTTGAATTGCTTGGGCTGGAGTTTGGGAACAGATTGGATATAGGAAAACTCATCAAGGTGTTATTATAGTAATAGTCATTTAATAGGTAAGAAACTAAAATAAGATATAATTCCTGGTTCTAGATAAAAGGCATATATATATATATATTCCAGGTCTTATCAAGAAAGAACATATCCTACCTGGGGAATTGGCGGGTGAAAGGAAAAATCTCTGGCAGCCCCGGTTTTTAGGCTGTGTGTTGGGTTCAGGTGTGTTCCACATCTCTCTCATGCAAGTCGTCAGCCCCAAATATGCTGTGGCTACTGGGGCAGGTTCTCTTGACTATGTGAGCCACTCAAGCCTATTTAAAACCTCTGCTTGTATCAAGTCCACTCATATCACATTGGCTAAATGAAGTCATGTGACTAAAGCCTTAATTAATAGTTGGTTTATACATACTTCTCCCATTTAGTGAAAAACCCTGCAAAACCACAGGGAAACACTAAAGATGCAGAATTCTATAGGAAGGAAATGAAAGGTTCAGGAAAATAATCTGATAAAGCCCGCACAGTTTGATCTGTAAAATAATGACACTGTTCCACATGGCCATGCCCACAGATCTTATAATACTTGGCACATCAATCATATTTTTTAACAATACAAAGAGTATTAATTGAAATCTATATATATTAACAAGGCTTTTTTGACCGAAAATTAGTTGGAGTAACCTTCTGACTCTTCTTGATCATTTTTGTTTTGTATTTGAAATATTGGATGTTCCTTTACTCAGATATGTATAGATCACCCTCCAAAATGGCCAGTGACCTGTTAATATTGTCTACACTGTTCTTTTAAATAGATCACTTTACATTTGATTTACTCAAACTTATTTATTCTTAGCTTTATGTTATAAGGTTTTTATTTTGATTTTGGTCTTGTTTAACCAGTTCTTTGCCAATGTAGAACACAATGACAATCTTCTTAAAGTGTTATTAGCTCTATAGTAATAGTGGTCACGGTTCAATTTCTGACNAGCTCTATAGTAATAGTTGTCACGGTTCAATTTCTGACTATCTGAAGTCAACAGAAAGGATTATATTTTAATTTTTTTCCTTTTAACAAATGAGTTTTCCCTGAATATGTAATACTTCAATCTTTCCTTTTGATTTGGGGTCACTTTATCATAAACTGAAATGTAGTAAACTTATATTATCAAATCATATCTGGCACTCTTCTGATTAGAACCTCCTAAGCTTTTATATAGTTTAAATGGTGAATTTTTTAATGAGGAATTTCTTCCTTTATTTATTCCAAAAGCATCAGTTGAACTTCTGTGTGTTAAAACTATGTGTTAGAATTAAGTACTCTCTCTGCCTTTGTGAACTTGAATTATGCTACATGCTAATCTGTTTCATGATTCCTGTGTATCTAGATATAGGTTCCATGCTTAGATAAATAAATCTATATTTATTTAACCATTCGATTTTCTACAGAGCAGTTAAAAACACCCCTTTTAAGTACTAAATTATAGGACTGTATAGGATTACAAAAATTATGAAAAACATTTTGAGGTTGAATTACTTTTAAATAAGCTTAACTATGAATAATATTTGGCCCTTAATAAATTCCTGTGGTAATAATGAATAGGGTAAACAGGGCAATGATAATTCAGAAATCATGGAACATATATAATGTTAACAGATATTTGAATCCCAGGGCCAGACATAAGTGAGAACTCATTTATACATTATTTTTGAGCTCCGTACTCTGTGTGTTTACAGTTTAAATGCTGAGAAACATACGTCAATAAGTTAGCCCCATGTATCCCTTAGCACCTGCTTCTCTTTCCTTCAGTTGTTTCCTCTGCTCAGTGGTAGATCAATTGCTACTCAGTTCAAACAGAATCAAGCACCAAGGGACCATGACTACTGTGTAGTGTTAAGAGGTCAGTGTGAATCATAGCAGCTGATTTGGACCTCCACACATGAAAAGATAGACCATCTATCCATAGTTTTCATACCATACCAGAGTGGAGGATTAACAAATATAGATAGGTATTTGAAGTCATACCAAGCATTTATTTTTCCTCTCCATGAAATTTCATATAAGCATAAGTGAAGATAATATTTTATGTTGCTATGGCAGTCTTTGAGAGCAGTATGCAAAATGCGAAGAGCCGCCAAGACGTACACTGGAGAATTGAAATTGTGCCTTTAGAAGAGGAGAGGTAGGAGACGTGGCCGTTGGCCAGAATCAAGAATATATGAAGTTAAAAATACAGAATTGGGGTTTTAGAGACTTAAGCCTGTGACAGCATTTAGGCAGTATTAATTCTGAAATGAGAGTAAAGGAGAAATCCATCCACTGGCATTATTTATACATGAAGAAATAGAGATAATTTATAGTGGTTAAAAGAATATTTGTGCTAAAGTCTAACATGAAAACCAGAGGACATGAACTGAGGGTGGGAAGAGTGCTCCAAGAATGTGAATATTTTCCTTTTCAAATGGGAGCAGCCAACCTGTGATGGAACTGACTAGAAGCAATTAGCATAAAGAGTTTTCAAATGCTGTTAAATGATCATAGTATTTGAAGGAGTCATAAAGGTTTGATCATTATAAGGACTATATACCGCACTTACATATTTTCAATGCACTTTATGGTCATTAACTAGTAATTAGCAGAAAAGGTTTTTCGCTCCAGGGAAATACACTGAAATACATTCTTCACCTTCCTTACCATATAGCATCTCCGATGTCATTTATCTTAGCTTGTAGTGGATTTAATTTCTTGTTTCTCTCAGTATTTAGTGGAGATCTAAACCTTTATGATCTGTAGTAGTATATTTACAGATGATTTAAAACATCCTTAAGAAGTTATATTCAAACATCATTAAATATTTAATACTGAAGGGATCTTAAAAGTTATCTTCTGTTCTACAAGAGAAGCCTAAAAAAACACAGCAAAAATTTATTAAAACTGAACAATGAGAGCAGAACAAAAGTGACAGAATCAGAAATTCAAGTCCTTGTCTCACGAAAGACCCTAGCCAATGAAATATACTAATCATTGTCTTTCAAATAAACTGCTTTCATTGCAAAGCACATAAACTCACCACAGGAAGTAGCTGAGGATTATAATAAGGAGAAAAACCAACATAAACATTTCATCTCACAGTGATCATTTATTCATTTATAGATATAAATGTATTTATTTTAATTGGAGGTTACTTTACAATATTGTATTGGTTTAGCCATACATCAACATGAATCCAACATGGGTGTACATGTGTTCCCCATCCTGAAATCCCACCCTCCTCCCTCCTCATACCATCCCTCTGGGTCATCCCAGTGCACCAGCCCCAAGCATCCTGTATCATGCATCGAACCTGGACTGGCGATTCATTTCACATATGATATTATACATGTTTCAATGCCATTCTCCCAAATCATCCCACCCTCGCCCTCTTCCACAGAGTCCAAAAGACTGTTCTATACATCTGTGTCTCTTTTGCTGTCTTGCACACAGGGTTATCGTTACCATCTTTCTAAATTTCATGTATGTGCATTAGTATACTGTATTGGTGTTTTTCTTTCTGGCTTACTTCACTCTGTATAATAGGTCCCAGTTTCATCCACCTCATTAGAACTGATTCAAATGTATTCTTTTAAATGGCTGAATAATACTCCATTGTGTATATGTACCACAGCTTTCTTATCATTTAAAGTTAAGTATGATTACATTGATTTACAGATGGAGAAACTGAGACCAAGAGGTTATCTGAATAGTGTGAAGGAGAGAGTGCGGCTTCCCTGATGGCTCGCCAGTAGAGAATCCACCTGCAATGCAGGAGAGGCAGGTTTGATCCCTGGGTCAGGAAGGTCCCCTAGAGTAGGAAATGGCCACCCACTCCAGTATTCTTTCTTGAAAAGTTCCATGGACAGATGAGCCTGGCAGGCTGCTTTCCATGGAATTTCAAAGAGTTGGACACGACTGAGCACAAAGCACAAACAAGAAAAGTGCAAGGAGAGAGTATATGGATGTCAGAATAAAGATTCTAAGTTTATCTGATTTGAAATATCATAATCTTTTTTCACTGCGTCATTTGTACCACTTTGTTATGTGCATGAACAGTGTCTAAGGCTGTCAGGCTCTAAAGATTCTTTGCTCTGCAAAAAGGTCATGTCTCTAAATCCTCTTAATACAAACTACAAAACAAGTATTTTCCAAATGAGTAATGGAATAAAGAGGGAAAGACAGAGTTCTATTGCTGTTGAGAATTCAGCCTTGTGGTAAAGCATAGTGATTTTTTTCGATCCTATTTTGTGCTGTTTATACAGACAGGAAGACAGGCACATTCAAATAGAAAACTGGGATCTTATATGGTGCTTTGGTAATAATTTGGAGGAAATGGCAACCCACTCCAGTTCTTTTGCCTAGAAAATCCCATGGACAGAGGAGCCTGGTGTCCATGGGGTCGCAAAGAGTCAGACACAACTGAGAGACTTCACTTTCACTTTCTTTGGTAATGATTAGTCAGTTGCCAAGAGTAACCCACATCTATTAATTCTTGAAGTGCCTCACAATTGGCTTAAGTCTTATTGTTGTCTGTGTATGTTCATGCTCTTGACATGTATCTAAGTAGATACTCTGGATTGATCAGAGTTCCCATTTATATACCTATCATTTCTCAGTATATTGAAAGCCACAAAGTATTAGAATCAACTGTACTAACTTTACAATTTTATTACAGTATCTTGAACTGGATTCTTTGAGATTATTTTCAAATCATAAAAGGAATAAATATAAACTATGTCTGACATGTAAAGAAAAGATAGTGGATTTACTTTAAATTGAAGTTTTCAGTATTACAGTTATTTCTAAGTTGGTATTTACATACACTCTATAGGTTGATGACTAGCTAAGGAAAGCAATTAATATTAGGATGAAAATATTAGCCCATTCATTTGCTTAAAATTTTTTAGGAAAAACCCATTTAAGGTTATTTTGCAAAACATAATATTTTGCTACACTCTCATGTACTTATCCTAAATTTGATATCATGCAAGTTTCTCATTCATAATGATTTTGACTCTGTCTTTAAACTGGATTGATCCAAGGAATTTTGCATAGGGCATCAGTTAAATAGACTCACAAGAATAGTATCTGAATGAAAGTAATTAATCAGTGGTAGACATTTGCCTAGGTATTTCATTCTATGGTCATCTCAGACCTTTGGAGTAACAAAGTAAGACTATTTATAGCAATGGTTCTTAAAGTTTGGCTTGCTCAGAATCACCAGGAAGGCTTGTTAAAAGATGGTTGGGGATAAATCGTAATGGAAAAGAATATTTTTTAAAAAAAGAACTTATATATGTATATCTGAATCAATTTGTTGTACAGCAGTAATTAACACAACATTGTAAATCAACTACCCTTGTATAAAAACATTTTAAATGAAAAATAATAATTAAACCTGAAAAAAAAAGATTGTTGGGTTTCACTTTCAGATTTTCCAGCCTATAAGGTCTGGGTGAATCTGAGCAAACTCTGGGAGATGGGGAACGATAGGGAAACCTGGCATGCTGCAATCCGTGGGGTTGCAAAATGTTGGACATGACTTAGCATAAAGAGCAACAGTGAGAGGGTTGAGGCAGAATTTGAATCTCTAAGCAGTTCCCTGCAGAAACTGTTTCTTCTGCAAGTGACCATACTTTGAGAACAGCTATCTAGAGAAAGTTACTGAAAGTGTTGAGCCATGGGAGTATTTTGTAAGTATTCCATAACAAAATATGCCAGACCTGTCATCGGAAAGTAACTGTGAACCCATATTCAAAACTCTTCTGTTTTAATGAATAGTTTACAATTCCCATGTAGTTATTTTAAAAGACTTTACCATTAGGTGAAGAATTTTTATGATGTGAATGTTGTTAGTGGAGGTGATGTGAGGGTAACATTTAAGTATTCTTTGAGCTGATCACACAGATAAATCTATTCAGGCTGTAAGATAAGGTAGACCTAATTTATTTAAATTAAACAATGAAGCTGAAACATTGGGATGTGTGAAACACAGAAGCCTAAGTTGCATTCTGTTCAAACGTCAGTCATTATGGGAAAAATAAAATAAAAGTGACAGTTGTTTATTTCAGCCCTCTCTGAGATGTTTTATAACCTTATAGCCTGACAAATTTTGATCCTCTGTGACCTCTTGTATGAATCACCCACTTCAGACCACTCCTTCATGGGAGATAAAAATGGTGGAGTACAGAAAATAGATCAGACATCAGTGATAAGCAGACTCTTTCCTCATATATATTTGACAATGATCAATATGACAGGATTTGATGAAAGAAAACTTTCTTAGCTTATCTGTGTTAAAACGGAAGGAAGTGATAGATGGAAACACAACAAAACGGCTCACTAGGGAAAATATTAATTTGTAATTCTACTCCCTTAAAGTGAACTTATATAGTTTATTTTTGCTTCGAAACTCTGGAATAGCAAGTTAATGAAAGAAACCTGATAAAATCATAATTCAGCTAAAGTTTCATGAAAAACATGAAGATTCCCTTTGACCAAATAAAAGGCAAATTATGGGTTAATTATACAGAAACCAGACCCCAAACAGGAAAACCATGTTTAGGGCACAGAACACAATGTATTGCTGCTGTTGTTGTTTAGTAGCTAAATCATGTCCAACTCTTTGTGACCCAATGGACTAGATAGAGCCCACCAGGCTCCTCTGTCCATGGGATTATCCAGGCAAGAATATTAGAGTGAGCTGCCATTTCCTTCTCCAGGAGATCTTCCTGACCCAGGGGTCGAATCTGAGTCTCCTGCATTGGCAGGTGAATTTCTTTACCGTTGATCCACCTGGGAAGCCCACTTAATGTATAGTTGGTCATTACTGTGGGAAATCGGAGAAGGCAATGGCACCCCACTCCAGTACTCTTGCCTGGAAAATCCCATGGACAGAGGAGCCTGGTAGGCTACAGTCCATGGGTTCGCTGAGGGTTGGTCACGACTGAGAGTCTTCACTTTCACTTTTCACTTTCATGCGTTGGAGAAGGAAATGGCAACCCACTCCAGTGTTCTTGCCTGGAGAATCCCAGGGACGGGGGAGCCTGGTGGGCTGCCGTCTATGGGGTCGCACAGAGTCGGACACGACTGACGCGACTTAGCAGCAGCAGCAGTGGGAAATAAATTTAACACCCTAAACAATGTATAGTTAAGAAGCTTCTGGTTGATTTTCTTTTATTATTGCGTTCCCCTTTTCCTGCTACTGGTAATGATAAGTTTTAAAGTTTGCAGATGTAGTTATGAATTTATTTCCTCAGGATCACCAGCTCCCTTTCTATATAGTCCTACAGTGTGAAACCTTGACTTACATTGATAAAGGGGAACAGTTAATAAGACATTTGGTACCTCCAGTGGAGGTATATCTATGGATTCACACACACACACACACACACACACACACACACACACATATATATATATCCCCTGAGTAGAGGTGGGTCATAGCAGATTAACCATGGATGCTAATTATTAATCCCCAGTCATTTTTCTGGACCACATGGGAATACGGTCAACTATGGAAAATGTCAAACTATTCAAGTGTAGTAATTAGAGAAGACAATCAATGACTTGAAACAAATGCTAATTATAGTCCTGCGGATAGATCCAAAGTTGGCATCTGGGGAAATGTGTGCAGATACAGTACAAATGTACAGGGCGGCAATTGTAGCAGTATTAGAGAGTAAATCCATGTCTTTAGTGGCAGAGAAGCTTCAGTGTAGAAACCACAAATGAATTTATTTATGTCTCAAGTTTGAGAAAGTGCATCAGCAAAATAAAAACATAATACCACCTGAAGAAGGGGACAGCCCATGGGAACTTTCAGGTTGCAAGACTGAGAAACACATAAGGCAAAAAGTGTGTGTGTGTGTGTGTGTGTGTGTGTGTGTGTGTGTATGCTCAGCTGTGTCTGACTACTCTTTGTGACCCCATGGACTATACACAGCAGGCTTCTCTGTCCATGGGGTTTTCCAGGCAAGAATACTAGAAAATGAAAGCACTGAAATGCTTACTTAGTTCTAAATGACTGCTATGTAGATAAAATATACATGTATTCATTTCATGGCAGGAAAGAGAAAAATGGTACAGATAAAAACTTCTACATTTCAACAGGGAGGGGACATATGTATATTTATGACTGATTCATCTTGATGTATGGCAGAAACCAACACAATATTGTAAAACATTATACATCAATTAAAAATAAATAAATTTTAAAAACTTCTATGTCTATGAACATTGGGATACATGTATCATTTTGATTTATGGTTTGCTCAGGGTCTATGCCCAATAATGGGATTTCTGGAACCAGAGATCAAATTGCCAATATCCGCTGGATCATGGAAAAAGGAAGAGAGTTCCAGAAAAACATCTCTTTCTGCTTTATTGACTATGCCAAAGCCTTTGACTGTGTGGATCACAATCAACTGTGGAAAATTCTGAAAGAGATGGGAATACCGGACCACCTAACCTGCCTCTTGAGAAATCTGTATGCAGGTCAGGAAGCAACAGTTAGAATTGGACATGGAACAACAGACTGGCTCCAAATAGGAAAAGGAGTATGTCAAGGCTGTATATTGTCACCCTGCTTATTTAATTTATATGCAGAGTACAACATGAGAAACGCTGGA
Organism: Redunca redunca; assembly: GCA_006410935.1. NCBI lineage: Eukaryota > Metazoa > Chordata > Mammalia > Artiodactyla > Bovidae > Redunca > Redunca redunca. The sequence continues at coordinate 870,019 of SJYQ01001737.1, read as the reverse complement.
CAGGAAGAAGCTCAAGCTGGAATCAAGATTGCCAGGAGAAATATCAAGAACCTCAGATATGTAGATGACACCACCCTTATGGCAGAAAGTGAAGAGGAACTAAAAAGCCTCTTGATGAAAGTGAAAGAGGAGAGTGAAAAAGTTGGCTTAAAGCTCAACATTCAGAAAACGAAGATCATGGCATCTGGTCCCATCACTTCATGGGAAATAGATGGGGAAACAGTGGAAACAGTGTCAGACTTTATTTTTGGGGGCTCTAAAATCACTGCAGATGGTGACTGCAGCCATGAAATTAAAAGACGCTTACTCCTTGGAAGAAAAGTTATGAACAACCTAAATAATATATTCAAAAGCAGAGACATTACTTTGCTGACTAAGGTCCATCTAGTCAAGGCTATGGTTTTTCCTGTGGTCATGTATGGATGTGAGAGTTGGACTGTGAAGAAGGCTGAGCACTGAAGAACTGATACTTTTGAACTGTGGTGTTGGAGAAGACTCTTGAGAGTCCCTTGGACTGCAAGGAGATCCAACTAGTCCATTGTGAAGGAGATCAACCCTGGGATTTCTTTGGAAGGACTGATGCTAAAGCTGAAGCTCCAGTACTTTGGCCACCTCATGCGAAGAGTTGACTCATTGGAAAAGACTCTGATGCTGGGAGAGATTGGGGGCAGGAGGAGAAGGGGACGACCCAGGATGAGATGGCTGGATGGCATCACAGACTCGATGGACGTGAGTCTGAGTGAACTCCGGGAGTTAGTGATGGACAGGGAGGCCTGGTGTGCTGCGATTCATGGGGTGGCAAAGAGTTGGACACGACTGAGCGACTGAACTGAACTGAACTGAACTGAGTTGTATGGTAGTTCTGTTTTTAGTTTTTTTAGGAACCTCCATACTGTTCTCCATAGTGGCTGTATCAATTTACATTCCTACAGTGTAAGAGGGTTCTTTTTTCTCCACCTTCTCTCCAGTATTTATTGTTTGTAGATTTTTTGATCATGGCCATTCTGACAGGTGGTAACAGAGGTAATACCACACTGTTGTTTTGATTTGCATTTCTCTAATAATTAATTTGGTCATTTGTAGAGATGTGGATGGACCTGTGTCTATCATATGAGTGAAGTAAGTCAGAAAAGGAAAAACATTAACACATATATGTGGAATTTTAATAAATGGTACATGTGAACCTATTTCCAGGGCAGGAATAGAGACACTGACATAGAGAATGGACATATGGAAACAGCAGGGGAAGGAAAGTGTGAGACGAATCCGGAGATTGGGATTGACATATGTATACTACTATATATAAAATAGATAGCTGCTGGGAACCTGCTGTATAGCACAGGGAGCTCAGCTCGGTACTCTGTGATGACCAAGAGGGGTGGATGGTCAGTGGGGTAGAAGGGAGGTTGAAGAGGGAGGGCATATATGCATATATATATATATATATAGCTGATTCACTTGATTGTGCAGCAGACAGTAACACAACATTGTACAGCAATTATACTCCAATACAAATAATAAATTAAAAAAAAAAACTGCTTCTGATCAAAAAGAATAATAGTAGAGACTAGATTCACTCTCCCACCTGAAACAATTACAAAATCAAAAAGTGCAAATTAAAATCACAATGAACTCTTACTCTATATTATTTAAATGTCTAACACTGAGAAAGACTGACCATACCAAGTATTGGTAAGGATATGGAGCTCCTGGAATATTCATCCACTGCCAAAGATTATGTAAAATTGTAACACTATTTGTAAAACAATCGACGTGCATTGGTGCTCTGTCATGTCCTACTATTTGTGCCCCCAGAGACCGTATCCTACCAGGCTCCTCTGTCCATGGAATTCTCCAGGTAAGAATACTGGAGTGGGTTGCCATTTCCACCTCCAGGGGATCTTCCTGACCCAGGGATTGAAACTGTGTCTCCTGCATTGGCAGGTGGATTCTTTATCACTGAGCCACCTGTCTACCACATGACATAGCTATTATACTCTTAAAGAAGATGAAAGCATACATCCATATAGACATTTACACAAATGCTTGTAGCAGCCTTATTTGCAATATCCCCAAACCAAAAGTATCTAAGATGTCCACCCTCAGGATTATGATCTATCAGTATTATAAAACTATACTCAACAATAAAAGAAAGAATGTATGAAAAGACAGTGACATGGGTGATCATTCAAAGATTTACACTGAATGAAAGAAGCTTAAGAAATGAGCCCATAGGGACACCAGTTCTCTAAAAAGGGTGATAGATTAGTAACTGCATATCCCTGTTTGAGGGGCTTCCCTGATGGTTATCCAATCTTGGGCTTCCTTTGTAGCTCAGTCAATAAAAAGTCTGCCTGCAATGCAGGAGACCTGGATTTGATCCCTGGGTCAGGAAGATCCCCTGGAGAAGGAAATGGCAACGCACTCCAGTATTCTTGCCTGGAAAATTCCATGAGCAGAGGAGCCTGGCAGGCTACAGTCCACGGGGGTTACAAGAGTTGGACACGATTTAGTGACTAAACCACCACCTAGAGGCTAAGATGATAAAGAATCTGCCTGCAATGCAGGCAGGAGACCAGAGTTCAATCCCTGGGTCAGGAAGATCCCCTGGAGAAGTGAACAGCTACCCATTCCAGTGTTCTTGCCTAGAGAATTCCATGGACAGAGGAGCTTGGCAGGCTATAGTCCATGGGGTCACAAAGAGCCGGACATGACTAGTGACCAACACTTTTACTTTCATCCCTGTTTGAGAAATCTACCATTGACATTGCAAAAGACTTATGTCCCCCCATGACATAATATCAGCTTTTGAACTAATAACGTTTTTTCCAGTGCTTTAATATAGTTAGATACAAACCATGATCATAAAAGTATCAAAGTCTAAATCATAGGCTAGAGCTAAGAAACAATGACACTTTTGTTACCCTATGTCATTTTTATGTTTTTTGCAAACAGATAAAATACCTTCAAAGCAAGTGCAAAGATTTTGGGTGCTTGTCAGTATGCTTGCTTAGGAAACCCTTTATATTTACAATCCACTATTTTTGAAATCTAAGAGCATATACTCTGAAGCACTGCTTTCACAAAGGTATGGAAGAGAAGGAAAGAATTATTCAGAATAAATAAGTAATTGCTGTTGACAGCTGCTGATATGCCCACCATGAGCTAAGATCATTTTAAAAGTGTGAACACATCGATGCTAATAATGGAACAAGATCATTAAATAGAAACATTTAGTCATTGAAATCACCAGGCAATAAAGTCTCCCAGGAATAGCAGGTCTCAACAGTAAAATTTCTGATCACTGGAAGTTTTCTTTACTGTTAAACTGTTGCCAACTTTTTAATACAATTTTTTCATAGAAATAAACCTTCTGAATCCCTTAGGGAGTCTTGTTCTTATCTTTTAGTTATGTATTTTCTGCTACTTTTAAAATGCTGTTTTTGAAGCCCTGTTCAGTTATAGCCAGGGAACAAGAGAGTCTTAAAGTTCTTTGTTATATATCTGAAACCCAAATTTAAATAAATATCTGTATTTTATCTGCTACCCTAGTTTAGAAAAGAAGCTGCAAGAAGCGTAAGAGAGACTGAGTGTGGAAGACCGATGTCATTGATGCTTCACGTCTGTCTTTGTCAGTGACCTTTCTCTGTGATGTTGGTGTTTCTCTGATATGAGCAGAATACATTTCTCCTCATGTGACCCTCTATTATCAACAGCATGAAGTAGGAATGCTGGGGCTACCGTACAGAACCCATGCCTCAGAAGCCCGTCCATTTCTGTCTCCTCTCTTGTGTCTTACACATCACCGTGAAGACACACTGGAGAATGACAGATTGGAGCCAAGCTGAATCTGCCAGGTGGCCCCAAATGAGGCCCAACTAGACACCTGGCAGCCAGCTGAACCCAGCCATGGCAGCAACCCCGGGTAAGCTCACGGGGAATGCCTATCCAAGGCCGTGTGTCATCAGGCTCTAGGGAAGGTATGTGGTGGTTTGGCACACAGCTTCCCTGGTGGCTCAGACGGTAAAGTGTCTGCCTGCAATGTGGGTGACCCAGGTTTGATCCCTGGGTCGGGCAGATCCCCTGGAGAAGGAAATGGCAACCCACTCCAGTACTCTTGCCTGGAAAATTCCATGGACAGAGGAGCCTTGTAGGCTACAGTCCATGGGGTTGCAAAGAGCTGGACTTGACTGAGCAACTTCACTTCACATTATTGTGGCAATGGTAACTTGTACACTAGTTTATAAAAAATCATATCCCTGTCTAAGGACTTAGAGCATCATTCCATAAATAATGACTCACTAGGGTCATGGAGGTAAAAAATGGAGGGGGCTACTTCTTAGAAAGATTTGGGGATATTTATGATGAAATAACAAAGACTCTCCCCCCAATCTAGACTTTGTTTATTTAACTTTTATTGAAACTAAAAAAAATAAAAAATCACTTATTTCTTTCACCCTCTGTCTCTTGTAACCACCAATCTATTGTGTGTATCTATGAGCTTGTTTTTATTTTGATTTTTGTAAGAACCCATGTATGAGAGATTATATGGTATTTGTCTCTTTGTGTGTGATGGATTTCACTTGGCATAATGGTCTCAGTGTCCATTTTTGTTGTGGCAAATGGCATGATGTTTTTATGACTGAGTAATATTCTATTATATATACATTTACTCACACCACAATTTCTTTATCCGTTCATCCATCAGTAGACACTTGATTGTTGCTATATCTTGGTTGTTAAAAATAATGCTGAAATGAACATACACACATATGACATATATATCTTTGCTAATTAGTGTTTTTACTTTCTTCTGGTAAATACCTATAAGTGGAACTGCTGGATCCTATGGTAGTTCTCGTTCTATTTTTAAATTTTTAAGGAATTTCTGTTCTGTTTTCCATAGTGGTTGTACCAATTTACATTCCCACCAACAGTGCTCAAGGATCTCCTTTCTCTTCATATTTTCATTGTTATTTCTTGCCTATTTGGCAATGGTCATTCCAACAGGTATGAGATGATATCTTATTGTGATTTTGATTTGCATTTCCCTACTAATTAATTATGTTGAGCATCCTTTATATACCTGATGGCCACCTATATATCTTCTTTGGGAAATGTCTATTTAGATCTTCTCCTTTTTTAAATTGGGTTGTTTGTTTGCTGTTAAGTTGTATGAATTATTTATGTTTTTAGGATGTTTTATAGACTTTGAAACTGTGAAAACATTCCTAGGTAAAACAGAATTTGGTGTCATATTAGATAATGAGATTAAGTAAAATAAGGAATTGCAGTCAAAGTAAAGGATTTCATCTTTGATTACATGAATGAATGGTATTGTCATTAACTGAGCTAGGAAAAAAAGAAAAAAGCTTGGGGCACAAACATTTATGAAGTTAATGTATTTTTCAAAAGAAATTTTCTATCTGAGGTTTTTATTTCAACAGCCAAATTCTCTCTAGTTTGATCTACCTTTTCGTACCTTCAAATAACTTTTCATATATTTCTAGACTGTGTTACTGTTATCTGTAGGAAGACTTCCTTGACATAAACTATTCTCCCCTATTACAGAAATGGAACTCTTCATTTAGTGCTATACACATTATTACATGGATTAGAATTTTAAGAACATATAATAAAACAATATTACCAAATATCTCTAGCCTGGTATTAGGACTACTCCATAGATATGATGTGAAATTAAATGTTTATGTGTATTTATTTATACCATGTTTATATTAATTCTTGAATTCACTCCTTTGATATTCAGATTTGAATGAATTTTTAGTCATTCAGAATTTTTATTCAAATTATATTAATAGCCTCACCTCTTTCTCTGCTAGGTTGCTTATTCAAAAACAAAAGCTTCAGGTATAGGATACATGCAATTTAGAAGTATGTCGTCATGCTTATTTAGTGCAAGAGATTACAAAAGATAGCATCTTCTTTTTCCTAAAGAAGTTTGTCATGTAGTTGAAAACATCAAACGGGTTAAACCAGCTTTCAGATTTTTTAACCCAACTAAAATGTATTGTACAAGGAAAGTGCAAATTTATTTGTCATAAGGTTTAGTAAAGGGTACAATTTCTATCTTAAACATATTATTCCATCTTCTCCTACTCTAAATTACTTTTGAAACTAGGACTTTTGAAGACCACTCACTAGTTTCAATAAAGTAAGTTTAGGATCCATGCAAAAGATATATTGAAAAACCCTTTTTAAATTGAAATGAGGACTTCAACTTTTTGAAACATATTTATAGAAAATTCTCTAGACCACTGAACTGGAAATTCACATTTTGACATATTCTGTTTTTTCTAAGCTCTGTGGATACATGTGCATCTCTTAATAATGTGTATATTTGTGTGAAGAATGAACAGAGTGTAACCTATAACTTCTATGGGTTTATCTGTTGTCTAACATCACAATGATCTTGATTTTTTTAAAAAAGGAAACGCACTTCTACTATGTGTTTACCTTTTGCACTATACCTAGATACTTAACTGTTGTTGCATGGTGACTATCAGAGAGCTAAAGCATTTGCATGGACAAATGAATTTAAAATATTCCATCCAGAATTGAAATACACTTGGTGGATATAGACAAAATCTATAGAACACAGTTCTCTACTCTAAATAATGGACTATCTGAGTACTTCTAACTATTCTTTGTACAGTTTTTGTCATTATTCTTCAGGTTGATGTGAATTTCTTCTACATGATTATCTGATTTGTTGATACTGCACCATCAGAATGTAAGCACAGTTTCAGAATACAATTTGCATCACGCACCAAACTCCATTCCTCTTTAACACATTTTATAGCATGACTATCAGATTTATTAATTCAGCTTTTCGCTGACTGGAATGTAAAAATCTCATATAAAAGGTGAAAGAGCACCAGACAGAGCAAAAGAATGATGGGTTGTGTGAACCACTGTATATTTTCAACTTACTAAGCGGACAGGCAGCCTTGTAAAACTAGCGATTGCCCTCGAAATGGTCTCTTTTCATCCCTCTGTGTATTTTATGCTTATTTTAGAGGCTCAAAAGAGTTGGATTTATTTGCTTGTAGAATACAATTTATATTTTAGTCTCCTGTGTTCAATTTTACATTTTCCAAAGTGCACTAAATTTAATAAATCTAAGTTAACAGTTCTCCAATGAATAGAGGCAATTGCCAACACAACATCCTATTTCTGAGCTGTTCAGAGGTTATGGCACAAACTCTATGACACTGGGGCTGTATAAACACATTATTTAAAATGTCCTTCTGTTGCTGGAAAGCTATGTGCAATTAAAAATTAATTTTTTTGAGTTTTTTTTAGTTTTAAGTATAATGCTTGGAAAAAATACAAAGAACATGTAGATAATGAAGGTCAAAGGCTAAGGATACATGCAGAAGTACTCAAAAATATAATACATTTTGAGATAGCTCTATGTACCCCTGGATTAAATCCTGTTTTTCTGCACAAAAGTAATAGGTACTCTACTATAGACAGTATGTACTTTATATGGAACAGAAACATTTAAAAGGGAGCCATAACCACAGCTTCAAAACAAACTTGAAAAACAAAAACAGAGGAGTTCCTTTTGTATTAATGTAGAGATAGATTGAAGGCAAAAGGAGAAGAGGGCGGCAAAGGATGAGATGGTTAGATAGCATCACCAGCTCAATGGACATGAAGCTGAGCAAAGTCCAGGAGATAGTGAAGGACAGGGAAGCCTGCTGCACTGAAGTCCATGGTGTCACAAAGAACTGTATATGAGTTAGCAACTGAGTAACTTCAACAATATAGCGAAGTCCCTAGAAAAACAAAGGTTCACTTAAGATCATTCAGTGTGGTATGAAATTTTATGCCTAAAGGTATAAAAAGTCCTTAATAAAAAAGTTCATTTCATGAATGCCATTAGATAAATGTCTTTCCTAGGAATAAAAAATACCAAGATATCTTCAGGGAATTGTTAACAAATATTGCTTACATATTTCCCTTTATACTCATGTGACCCAATTCAGTAAATAGGGGTGTGAGTTTGCTTTATTCTTCCTGAATTATAAACACTTATCTTAGTAGTTTCCAAAAGAGTGATAATCTTCTACCCTGTAAAAATATTCCATTGCTTACTATTCAAGACTTGACTCTTGCAATCCAATTCGTGTCCGACTCTGTGCGACCCCATAGATGGCAGCCCACCAGGCTCCACCATCCCTAGGATTCTCCAGGCAAGAACACTAGAGTAGGTTGCCATTTTCTTCTCCAATGCATGAAAGTGAAAAGTCGAAGGGAAGTCACAGTCATGCTCGACTCTTTGCGACCCCATGGACTGCAGCCCACCAGGCTCCTCCATCCATGGGATTTTCCAGGCAAGAGTACTGCAGTGGGTTGCCATTGCCTTCTCTGAATTTTAGTATAAGGACAATGTAAATACATAAACAAGTATATACCAACACATATACATACATACATAAAGAGATGAATATTTGACATCTAGCTTCTTGTCACCCACTAATAATTCAAGCAGTGTTTAAAACCTTTAAAAACTTTCTAAATCCCAGTGGTTTGCACAGTCTAATATTGATAAAATAGTGCATCGACTCTTTAAGTATCTGCAGGCTACAAAAGTAAAACTGATTCTCGGTGTTAAATATTTGAAATAACTTTAAGTTGCCTTTGATTTCTTTGTTCAGATTATATTTCCTATCTTTAATTTGTTTTTCAGAAAGGTACTTTTCTATAGTTTAGAAAATAATTCTTTTTTCCTGAAGACAATCTCCTAAGCTCACGTACTCTCAGAATGTGAAGTTATTAAATAATTATCTTTACTCCAAGATTTCAACTTAGCTATCTAATTAAATCTATACTTATTCTGTACATGCAAAAATGAATGAATGATTATCAAAAAGCTTAAAATAATCATACTTTGGTCATCATCTCTAGCCTTGGCAGGGCAGTTAGTATAGAACACATTGTTCAAACTTTTATTTGTTCTTGAAAGAAAAAGAATGTCTTAATTTCTATACAATTCACAAATCCTTACAGGTGTCCTTGACTGTAAAATGCAATGTAATATCACACAAGGTAACTTTTATTTCTCTGTGGGTATTGCCTGTAAAGCAAGGCAGAATTCTTTGAGAAGCAAAGGAAAGCTTTGAATGGCATTTTTAAAGTTAAAAGAACTCCATCACTAATACTTCCTATCGAACGTATCTCCAAAGAGAGAGGCAGATCAGTGCAGTTAAATGCCCTGTCATATTTTAATAGAAACTTATTTCTCCTGGGTGGATCTCAGTTCTTCCTGTGAAGTTTCCTGGCAGTTCTCAGGCTCTTTTCTTGGTCTTACTGCTTTGCTTCGGAAATAGATCAACTTAGACCATTTTAATTACTACCATCTCCACATACCTTCTTAATAAAATTATCACATAATAGTTTACTTCTTTCAAGAAGATGTATATATTTGGAGTGCCAGAGTCAATAAAATCCCTAAGAGAAATCATTTCTTTTAGAAGTCTGGTTATTTGAATTTTTATAGATTTGAGAAGAAAGAAATTTCATTTGATAGATCTGGTCTTTCAAGATTTCACAGAATCCGTGAACACAGATTGTTACAACCTTTAGCCATACAAAAACAAATACTTAAGCCCAAAAGGCTTTAAAAAAGTATTTCAACAATTTAAAATGCAATATTAAAACTGGAATAGTCAGACAATGATGAGTAGTAATCTGGGCTCTCACATTGGGGCTGTCTTTTGATAACTCAAAATAATTTTTAAAGACATGTCAGTAGACACGTGCAAAATAATAAATTCTCCTTGGGGCTTCATTTTGGTGGTGGGTATTGCTAGTTTTTGGACAATACCATCTCAGAATTTTGATCTCTCTCTGATAAGGAGATAAGAAACTATTTTTACTCTTTATCATTCACCAAATAACTAACATAACTAACCAAATAACCAAAAAACTATTTTTAATCTTTATAACTTACCAAATAACTAACATAACTGCTTTATTATTGTCTGGAGCTGAAATTTTTTTCAACTTTTCAAACATTTCTATCAATACTTTTCTAGACATTCTTTAAAAAAAAAATGATGTAAGAATGTTTAGGCCAATGGAAAGAGTTATTTCATTCATAAATGGCTTCACAGTGAAATGATGTAAGTCACTCAAATTGCTAACCATGTTCTAGTCCACAAAGACTGTCCCAGATGACCACCAGAAATAATCATGTTGCTAAATAGGCCATGAAGAGAGGTTCCTTTTATTGGTTCACCCATTTGACTTTATCCAGGAAACTCAGGAAAATAATGATTTCAGCTTGGTAAGATTTCTATCTATTTAACAAGTGAATCATTAGCTGATGTTCTAAATGCTTTATAAGCATTGTCATATTTAACTCTTTTTTTTAGCATCTATAAAAGTTGATTGTATTGTTATGCTCACTACATACATGTAAACCTTGAGCCATAGAGCCAAATCTCTTGCCAAGAATCAGTCAGGTAATTGGTCCCCTAGTGGCTGTGCCAAGTGGTGCCACGCTGTCTTTCCTGACTCTGAAAAATCCATCCAAAGATGTGTGTGTGTGTGTGTGTGTGTGTGTGTGTGTGTGTGTGCGTGTGTGTGTGTGAACAACTTGATAACCCTAGTAAATCAGGAATTACAAAGTTGATACTCATCTTTGTTTAAAAATTATAGTGAGTATGTTGGGGTTTGGGAAAACAAGAACAGCTTTGTTTGCTTCCTGGTCATGATCCATAAGTTCAAGCGTGCCGCATCCTTACTGCTGCCTGAGTGCGTATCCCATTTCCCTAACCCTCTCCCTGTTCCTTCTCCCTAGAAATATACCTCTTCTCTCCTCAGTCATCAAGATGTCTCTCCCTCTCCTCATTTTCTGCTGATGACTCTACCCTCTGGTTCTGAAAGAATAGCAGCAATTAGATGAAAACTTCTACATATTTCTGCTACACCTCTATCAAGCTACCTATGTCGGTAGCAATATGCCCAGTTTCCCCTCATAACATTATTTATGGGCTACCTTCTTCCGTGTCTACAGCCAACCTTTATGTACATGACCACTTTACCTCTCACTGCAGAGATATCACTTAAATTATCTCTTGTATCAGATGACACATAGAGTTCACTGTTTTCCCATCTTTGAAAAACTCTCCCTTGACCCTAAATTCTCTTCCAACTACTTCCTCATTTCCCATCATTGTCTGCAATAAGCACTATTAAGCATAACAGCCAAAGACCACCAGTAACAGTCCTTTAGTTCATCAAAGTTGGGTTTAATTACTCATTACAAAGGAGAACACAGAATTCAGAGTTGTTGAGCATATCAGAAGAGAATATCAGAAAAGACATTATTGGAGTTTGTGTGGGACAAGTTCAAGAAAGCAGGGATTTGCTATTAATTAGATGCTGTCAGTGAGGATAATTCTAGGATTGAATATCTTAATAAATATTATCTAAGGCATAAGGAGTAAATGGAAGTTAAGCCATTGGGTATGTTTTGCATAAGCTTCCCAGATAGATCAGTGGTAAAGAATCCACCTGCCGATGCACAAGAGGCAGGTTTGATCCCTGAGTCAGGAAGATCCCCTGGAGGAGGAAATAGCAACCTACTGCAATATTCTTACCTGGAAAATTCCATGGACAGAGGAGTCTAGCGTGCTAAAGTCCTGCGCATGCTCAGTTGCTTAGTCATGTCCAACTCTTTGCAACCCGATGGACTCTAACCTGCCAGGCTCCTCTGTCCATGGGATTCTCCAGGCAAGAATCCTGGAGTGAGTTACTGTTTCCTCCTCTAGGGGCTCTTCTCAACCCAGGGATCAAACCTGTGTCTCTGCACTGAGAAGCAGATTCTTTACCACTGAGCCACCTGGGAAGCTCAGGCTACAGTCCATGGAGTTGCAAATAGTCAGACTCAACTGAGCATGCACGCAAGTTATGCATATTGATAATGTAAACAAGGATTAGGAGATAATTTAAGCTTCAGGGGAATGTTTAAAGTTATTAGTAATTTCATATAAAATCATAGTTGTCTTTCTTTTAGTAACTATTAAAACAGATAAAGTAGGAAACACCCCCCACACACACACACTTTATTATATTTTGTTAGTGTGTACTTTGTCAATTTTACCCTCTGATTCTATAATAACTTAAATTTTAAAAAGTATTTTAATACACAAAATGCTTCACTCATTCTATCAGATAATTAGGAGAGCTTTTGACAGCAAACTAAACACCTACTTGGCAATGGCTTAAACCACTAGAACATTTATGGGTTTTTTTTAAGTGTAATGAATGATAAATAGACCACTGAAAAGTCACATCATCATGTTTGTTAGGGCAGCCATAGTTCCACAGTTAGTATTTTCTAAAGAAAATTTATAATCTTAATACAAAAATTCCCACTAAGTTAATCTTAGATACTCTGTCATTCACATCATAGGAAAAAAAAAATGATAACACTTGTCATCAACTTTATATAGACACTTACTTGAAAAATTAATGGGTTTATAGGAAAATTAGCTATTGTCAACTCATATTCTATTGGTGAATATAAATATAATGCATCTCAAGATTTTATAGGAAAAAATACACGGTCATGGAAAAGAAGGTAGTGATTAGCAACAGTTTGGCAATTGCCATAGAAACTATTTCCAAGCTTGCACTGTATACATTAGCATTGCCCTGTACCTGTGCAAGTCTCTTAGTAGGTTTGATTCAATTATCTATTTTATCTTGGGTACTAGATAATACCATCTCTATTTAATATTCTATATCTATTGCTATCAAAGATTCCATTTGTCATTCACAAAATGCATAAAAAGGATTTCACTTTGTGGTCTGGCAGCAGCTGCATTGGCCTTCGGGTTATAGTTGCCTAAGAATATTTGAAAAAATGGCCTTCTAACTGTGAAAGTAGATGCATTACATTTGCATGTCTTTATTTTCCTTTAATCTGGAATATTCTCTAGCTTTTGAAAAATGTGTTGATCTTGACATTTTTTAAAACTATGGATTCACTATTTTGGAAACTATTTCCTGATTTGGGTTCACACCATGTGTTTTCTTGATTATAAACAGGTCATTCACATGTTGGGAATGACACAGAAGTGATGTTACAGCTTCACTGCACCATATCAAGTGTCCCTGGATGATACTCTGTTCCTATGTAACGTCATTGGCAAGACCATTAGCTCATTAAGGCAGTGTCTCCCAGATTCTCCACTGTAACAGTACTACTTGACCTTTATAATTAATAATTGTCATGTGAAGAAACCTTAAAAATATGTAAATAATGTTTACTATTCTAGTTTTGATATCCATTTATAACTTCTAGCTTCTTTATCCTGTCAATATTTATTGGTTGTCATTCTACTGCCAGGAAGTACTTTTCTTTATGCCTGATTTTATTCTGCATTCGTTTATAACAGCAGGGACTCATGGATTTTATTTCATTCAGTAGTTTACAATTCAAATTATTGGCAGTTATTTTAACATTCAAATTCCAAAAGGCAAATTGCAAGCCTTCAAAACCTTCCTTACCCTTTAGCATTCACATGTGAAGAATAAAATTTGTCAGTCTCTATCCTGGAGAATCTGATGGAGGTGCCTATTTGTACCCTTGGCATTTCAGAAGATGGTATCCTGTAATACAAAGGCTGTCACAACCAGAAATTCTAATCGTGCATCCTAAAGCCTGTAGGAATAAACTTTCTTAACAAGAATGTCATTGCTTAGTAAGAATGGCTTACTATAGATTAGGTAATGCAGGAGTCACACTCAGAGAAGACTGTCTAGCAGATGTTAGTAATGTTTAACTCATTGTTCTCTGACCACCTATCCCATAGTAGATGCTAAGTAAGCACCTCGAAAATGAATGGATGATTAGACTTAGGAAAGTTGAATTGAAGAGGGGGAGGAATTTTGACTTGAATTTTGGCTAATTTGAATAATATTTTTTAACCAGTGCTTGTAACAATTTCTGAACCTCTTCTTAATGGTATTAGAATAGATTCAGGAACTGTAAACATCTTTGCCTATTTGTGTATTAATAGTCTTCGAGGGGATTTTAATTGCAAACATATGTATTAAGGCAATTATTGTAACTAAACTATTACTGGTACTGGAACTTGCTTTTAAGTTGGTATGTTCAGTACTGGATTAGAAGTCATAAAGTCATAGCTTCTATGTCAAAACTTCTAAGTCATAGGTTCTAATTAGAAGTCATAGTTTCTCATTCTAGCATCTATCCATAACACTTTTGTCCTCTACACCTCACATTTCCAACTGCCCAAATTACTAATGTCAGGAAGTCCTGTGCAGTCCTCTTTGACTTGTGATGTAATAAAGGTGAGAAAATCATTAAAACTTAACAAAGATTTCCCTGCATGACTGTGACTATAACCCCATTTCACATGTTTTCTCACCCAGATTAGAGCTAAGGATAGTTTTAAGGATTTTTCCCCTCTGATCACATAATAATCTGGTGGAAAATAAGCTTTAATTATTGATGATGTTTCCTTGGATAAGTTACAATTGTTCTGGGCTTCATTTTTTTTCCCCCATTAAAAAAAGGTATAATGCTGCTTGCCTCTCTTGGGTTAATTCACCGGTTTTATAAGCAACTTAAAATCACATACTCTGTTGGATTGCTCTGAAAGTTAAAATGACACATCCATGGAATATTTTTCTTAAGATGATTTTATATAAAAAAATCAGTCACTCAGAAGGAAACATGAAATTTTCGTTACAACAGGACTCATTTCCTGTACTGTTGTCAGAAAGTATAAACTGGAAGCCACGTTGGCACTGACAGTCACAGTTGAGAATCAAGATGACAGATATAGCCACTGCAGGGTCTCTTGGGTCTTTTGAGTTGTTAGGTTTGGGGGGAAATTATTATTTTAAAAAATAATTTAGTCTGCAACAATGTCTCTTAATTTTTTGAACATAATAAAGCACATATCTAGAAAACATGTCAACAACCTGAGCATTTATCACCCTGGGGTTTTCTGACTTGATTCATACATGTTATGCACTTCGTATATACAGATACACACCAGTATCCTTCTGAAACAGTACTTTATTTCCTCTATCAGCTAAAAAAAAAAACCAAACCTCAAATCCTTAGTACTCTAAGAGACTGTCTGCCTGAAATGGAGTGCTTGAGCTGAACAACAACCATCTCTTCAGGTTCTGACATATACGCAGACCACCATTTTTTTCTTAATGATTCATTCCCAAGGTTAAGTCAGTTCAGTTCAGTTGCTTAGTCGTGTCCAACTCTTTGCAACCCCATAGACTGAAGCATGCTAGGTCTCCCTGTCCTTCATCATATCTCAGAGCTTGCTCAAACTCATGTCCATTAAGTTGGCGATGCCATCCAACCGTCTCGTCCTCAGTCCTCCCCTTCTTCGCCTCTCCTCACTCTTTCCCAGCATCAGGGTCTTTTCTAACTGGATTTCCAGGATCCATTTTGCACTCAGTTGAATTAGCAGTATTGACAGTTCTTTACATCTATGTATTCAAGTAACTCATTTAAGCAGAAACACTGCAGAAAATAAAATTTTTAACATAATTATAATAGAGCCTCAAAAATGTACAATAATAGACTGATTGAAAGTTACGCTTCATACTTCATATAAGTGAACTGCNGAACTGCTCATCTTTAAATTTTAAGAAAGAAATTCTGAAATCTATACTAAAGAGGATGTATACAGATGCACAGTATTCTTTTAACA
Organism: Redunca redunca; assembly: GCA_006410935.1. Lineage (NCBI taxonomy): Eukaryota > Metazoa > Chordata > Mammalia > Artiodactyla > Bovidae > Redunca > Redunca redunca. The sequence continues at coordinate 854,270 of SJYQ01001737.1, read as the reverse complement.
CGCCCACGTAATTTAATTGTAGATGGTGGATCTGACAATCATAATTATCTTAAAAATTAAAACAAAATATTAAATGCCATTAGCTTCACTTTAACCTTTAGCCTCAAATTATGTGTGTGCAACGTGTATGTGAGTATGCTCGGTGTATATAATGTCCAAGATATGTAATATATGCAATTTGAAGTCTAACATATATTAAACTTGGATAGTTAGTTCTTTTTCATTTCTGTTTTTTTGCTTTTGTTCCATTCAGTTCAGTTCAGTTGCTCAGTCGTGTCCGACTCTTTGCGACCCCATGAATTGCAGCACGCCACGCCTCCCTGTCCATCACTAACTCCCAGAGTTCACTCAGACTCATGTCCATCGAGTCAGTGATGTCATCCAGCCCTCTCATCCTCTGTCATCCCCTTCTCCTTCTGCCCCCAATCTCTCCCAGCATCAGAGTCTTTTCCAATGAGTCAACTCTTCGCATGAGGTGGCCAAAGAACTGGAGTTTCACCTTTAGCATCATTCCTTCCAAAGAAATCCCAGGGTTGATCTCCTTCAGAATGGACTGTTTGGATCTCCTTGCAGTCCAAGGGACTCTCAAAAGTCTTCTCCAAAACCACAGTTCAAAAGCATCAATTCTTCGGCCCTCAGCTTTCTTCACAGTCCAACTTTCACATCCATACATGACTACTGGAAAAACCACAGCCTTAACTAAATGGACCTTAGTCGGCAAAGTAATGTCTCTGCTTTTGAATATACTGTCTAGGTTGCTCAAAGCTTTTCTTCCAAGGAGTAAGCGTCTTTTAATTTTATGGCTGCAGTCACCATCTGCAGTGATTTTGGAGCCCCAAAAAGTAAAGTCTGACACTGTTTCCACTGTTTCCCCATCTATTTCCCATGGAGTGGTGGGACCGGATGCCATGATCTTCGTTTTCTGAATGTTGAGCTTTAAGCCAACTTTTTCACTCTCTTCTTTCACTTTCATCAAGAGGCTTTTTAGTTCCTCTTCACTTTCTGCCATAAGGGTGGTGTCATCTGCATATCTGAGGTGATTGATATTTCTCCCTGCAATCTTGATTCCAGCTTGTGCTTCTTCCAGTCCAGCATTTCTCATGATGTACTCTGCATATAAGTTAAATAAGCAGGGTGACAATATACAGCCTTGACGTACTCCTTTTCCTATTTGGAACCAGTCTGTTGTTCCATGTCCAGTTCTAACTGTTGCTTCCTGACCTGCATACAGATTTCTCAAGAGGCAGGTCAGGTGGTCTGGTATTCCCATCTCTTTCAGAATTTTCCACAGTTTATTGTGATCCACACAGTCAAAGGCTTTGGCATAGTCAATAAAGCAGAAATAGATGTTTTTCTGGAACTCTCTTGCTTTTTCCATGATCCAGCGGATGTTGGCAATTTGATCTCTGGTTCCTCTGCCTTTTCTAAAACCAGCTTGAACATCAGGAAGTTCACGGTTCACGTATTGCTGAAGCCTGGCTTGGAGAATTTTGAGCATTACTTTACTAGCATGTGAGATGAGTGCAATTGTGCGGTAGTTTGAGCATTCTTTGGCATTGCCTTTCTTTGGGATTGGAATGAAAACTGACCTTTTCCAGTCCTGTGGCCACTGCTGAGTTTTCCAAATTTGCTGGCATATTGAGTGCAGCACTTTCACAGCATCATCTTTCAGGATTTGAAATAGCTCAACTGGAATTCCATCACCTCCACTAGCTTTGTTCGTAGTGATGCTTTCTAAGGCCCACTTGACTTCACATTCCAGGATGTCTGGCTCTAGATGAGTGATCACACCATCGTGATTATCCAGGTCGTGAAGATCTTTTTTGTACAGTTCTTCTGTGTATTCTGGCCACCTCTTCTTAATATCTTCTGCTTCTGTTAGGTCCATACCATTTCTGTCCTTTATTGAGCCCATCTTTGCATGAAATGTTCTCTTGGTATCTCTAATTTTCTTGAAGAGATCTCTAGTCTTTCCCATTCCGTTGTTTTCCTCTATTTCTTTGCATTGATCGCTTTCTTATCTCTTCTTGCTATTCTTTGGAACTCTGCATTCAGATGCTTATATCTTTCCTTTTCTCCTTGGCTTTTCACTTCTCTTCTTTTCACATAGGAAAACAGAGTCCAGAATGGCAGTGGCTAAAAAACAAAGGGCAAAGCCTGAGAAAATAGATCAAAGGAAGGTCCGAGGACGGGAGTGAAGGCCTCAGGTGAAGCAAACAGCCTCCTGGCTAGCCCAGTTTACATAGGGCAGACCAAGGAGGAGGAGAAAAAACATATAAACCAAAATTGAGCTGGGGGCTTCTCTTCTCTTCGCGTCTTTTGAGCCGGCCCACCTCACTCCTCAAGGATGTATTTCTGTTTGCTTGACAAATAAAACTGTGCTGTAACATAAGCTGCAACACTGGTCCATACATCGCTTCACATTTTTGCTGCAACCGAGGACTTTACACTGGACTGTATTTACACAGGACTATAACACTGGTCTGTCCATTGCTTCAAATTTTTGCTGTAGCAAGACAGAAACGAGGAAATTACACACTCCCCTGGCATATATATGAAAGTTGAAATGACTTCCCTGGTGGCTCAGATGGTAAAACGTCTGTCTACAATGCGGAAGACCCAGGTTCGATCCCTGGGTTGGGAAGATCCCCTGGAGAAGGAAATGGCAATCCACTCCAGTACTATTGCCTGGAAAACCCCATGGACAGAGGAGCTTGGTAGGTTACAGTCCATGGGGTTGCAAAGAGTCGGACATAACTGAGCAACTTCACTTCATTTCACTGACATATATGGTACCGTTTCTTGGATTTAACCTGGCTGAAACAACCTCGGCTCAGCCCCTGCAAGGCGGAGGCCAAACACAGCAGAAGCCCAAGTCCGCAAAAGCTCCAGCGGTGGAAGCTGAACGCAAAGAAAACCCAGCACCGGGGAAGTGACAAGAAGCCCACTGTGCTGGAAACTGGGACAATACAAACTTGGCAGAAAGCTTACTCAGCTCAGTCTCAGATCCCAGGGGACCTCCGGTTGGGGTAGGAAGTCCTCACCTCTATGGCTAGAAGGACATATGGCTAACAAAATCTTAATTCCTTTACAGTCTCTCATTTCTTGTTTCCCTGAACCCCCCACAAACAGTTGAGCAGTAGTCGGTGCAAATGAGGGACTCTGGAAAGGCTACTCCCCAGTGTGTCCAGAAGACTCCATCTTCCTCTGCTGTGCCCTAGTAGCTGTTGCCCAAGCGGGTGGGGGTTCTTCTCTCCTTAATCTTCTTTGTGCCAAGGATCAGGCCAATGAAAATTGTGAGCACAGGTATTATTTATCTGGCAGGTTATGAAGGGGATTCCCTGGAAGGTTCCCCCCACCCCCCGCCCTGTTTTTCCTCCTGTCCTTCAGCTCCTCTCTTCTGGGACTTGAGCCCAGACAAAACCCACGGCACCTGGCTTCAGGACCTAATGAAGCTCAGGCTTTGATGTTTCATTGCAAAAATTCAGTGAGAGACACAGTGATAGCTAAGAGGTGGACTTGTTTGGGTTCAGTTAGAATCACACTCCACAGGGTGTGGGCCATCACAGAGGAGAGTGCAGTGGCCATGGAATGTGGTATGGTTAGTTTCTGTGGGCTGGGTGATTTCATATGCTAATGAGTGGGAGGATCATTCCAACAGTTAGGGTACCACCCACTCCTCTGTCTTTTGACAGTGTCTTGGAACTGTCCTGGCACATCTGGGTGTGTCATTTAGCTTGCAGATTGAGGATCCAGGTTTAGTTGAATTTGACTTGTCATCTTGGACCAATTTGGTTTTAATTGGTTTATGTTATGCCCTTGGGCTATGTCATTCTTTCAAAAGTTGATCCCTGCCCCCTTCCCTCCTGTTTCATGCTCTTCTGAGCACAGCCAGCCCGGCCCACAATGATGCCTCTACAATCTTCTTGAGAAAACCAGAAAATAACTGGCCCTTGGGAGAGAAAATACTGTATAATATCCAATCTCTCTAGATATTCAGGCCTTCATCTTCCATGTTTCCTACAACAGCATCTCTCAGTGAACACACTAGGGTGGGTAACAGGCACACAATGCCTGCTAAAAGTCCAGCTGCTGGCATCCCTTCAAAGGCAATTGGGCTTCCAGGGATAATTTTTGACACTTTGGGAATCAGCCCTGCAGGCCATTTGGGCCCAAACCCTTACCATCCTTCTCCTAAAGTTACAAACATACCCCTGGATCAAATCTCCACTCCACTTTTATGGAACATCTGGTCTGTTGCCTCTTACCAATTTGTTCTTAAACCGCTTCCTAACTCCTACACCCAGGATCCTGCCTCCTTGTAGGCAATATTGTTCCACACAACTTATTATTAAAATAATCCTAATGTTCTTAACAGGACAAAATAACCCACTCCTTTGTCATTACTTGTTATTACCTAAAGTGGGTCTATAACAATGAGATTTTCACCATTGGAAACACCCTAAACTGTTCTTTTGGAGGACTAGGGAAGGAAATCAGTGGCTTACATTCCCTCAGAGCAATAAGAGGATGAGGCTTATGGCTGTTTCACCAGGTTCCCAGCCTCAGGGCACAGAATTGGATTGCTTTACATCATGATATATATTCCCATCCTGATGGACAAACCAGCAATGAGTTAAGAGTACAGCCCCTTAATCCTACGCAGCATTGGTCATGCTTGAGGCCTTGGGGACGCCCAACTCCAGTCCGGGGGTCCCAGGATTTCAACCTGCCTCAATCTGCCTAGGGATCTGGTCCTCAAAAGGTTGTCATGCATCAGCCTGCCTGGGGATCTGCACCCTGACCCAGGGACTTCCGGCTCTCAGGTTGCAAGAGTACTGGGATAAGGATAAGCTTCAGAAAGACTCACCCCTAATGAAGTCCACCCATGGAAATAGGAGGAAGCCTATTAGTTGTGGGACTGTGCCCGAACTCAGCAATAAGAACCACATTGCCTTTCTGGAAAGTCTAAAAGAGGCCCTCTAAAGTATAATTTTAAAGGACAAATTCCTGTCCCAATGTGCATCAGACATCAGGATAAAATTACAACAGCTACAGCAGCAGGACCCGTCTGCCTCTTCAGATGAGATGGTCCAGACAGCTACCAACATCTTTTATAACAGGAGAGAGAGGCCAAGGCCCAGGAAAGGGAGAGAAGGAAGGAGACAAGGCAGGCCCAGATGCTGGCCACCCTCCAGGGGAGCCCTAAGGCAAACCCTAAGTCCTTGAAAGACAAAGCAAGAGGCAAATGCTTAATCTTTAGACAGGCAGGACATTGGGCCAAAGAGTGTCTAAACCACAGCAAGTCTCCTAAAACAGTTTGCTACCAATGCCATCAATTGGGGCTTTGGGTGGCATTCTGCCCTTGGAACCCATGAGCCTCAAGGTCAAGGGCCAAGTCTCCCCTCATGATGGTTCAACAGGACTGAAGTGGCCCATTCCAGCCAGCCCACCTTTCACAGATAACCACCACAGGGCTGGAGCCAAAGGTGCAAGTGGATGTGATAGGTAGGTGCCAGAATTTCATGGTTGACACAGGGGCTACCTACTCTATTCTAACCTCCTATTCCAGAGCCTTCTCCTCCCAAATCTGTACCATTTGGGGTACTACAGGAAAAATACTTACAACAAGATTTACCTGAGTACTTCTTTGTTGCTGGGATGGACAAATATTTCCCACAAGTTTCTGGTGGTTCCTGAGTGTCCTACTCCCTTATTGGGAAGAGATCTTTCCCTGCCTTCAAAATCTTGCAGCTATTGAAGACTTGATAGAAGATGCTTTAAAACTCTCTTCTGGGGGCAAACTAATTATTTTTACCAGCCACCAAGTGAAACAACTCCTGAATGAGAGAGGCCATTTATGGATGTCTGATCAAAGAATCCCCAGATATCAAATATAGCTAATGGAAAATCTAGGCCTCACTATATCCCCTTGTGAGGTTCTTAACCCAGCTACCCTCCTGCCTACCCCCGAGGGCTCTCTCCCCTTTCACTCTTGCCTAGAAACCTTGGACCACTGGACAAAACCCAGAGAGGGGTTGTCAGAAGATCTTCTGACCAATCCTGAGGAAATCTGGTACACTGATGGAACCAGCTTTGTCTTATATGGGAAAAGAAGATCTGGATATGTAATAGTCTCCAATTTTGAGACCATAGAGGCTAAACCTTTGTCACCAGTTTGCTTCAGCCCAGTTGGCTGAGCTCATAGCCCTGCATCAAGCTTTAGGGCTGGGAAAAGGAGAAAGAGTAGCCATTTGCACTGATTCCAAGTATGCCTTTCGGTGCTACATGCACATGCTGCTATTTGGAAAGAAACAGGCCACTTGACCACCTGAGGGTCCCCAATCAAATATGGTGATCAAACCCTTAGCCCCTTGGAATCAGTCCATCTGCCCACTGAGGTTTCAATCTCCTGCTGTAAAGGACACCAAAAAGGGGGCACAGAAGTGGCATGAGGGAACCAAGCAGCTGTTCAGGCAGCTAAGAGAGCAGCGTTACAGAGCAATGACCTAATAGAGGCTGCCACCTTAGTTCCACAGACTAATGTGCCAGAAACTCCTTCATATACTGAAAGTGAGACTCTTAAAGCTAAGAGTGAGGGTTTTCAAGATTGTAGGAGGTGGTTCCAAAAGGAGGGCCTCCTTTTTCTGCCTGGGAATCGCCAATGGAAGTTGGTTAACTCCTAACATGCCATCTCTCATTTAGGGAAGAAAGCCCTCCAAAGATTACTAGAAAGGTCCTTCAGAGGAACAAGCCTCCAAACAACTATAACGCAAATGGTTTCCTCTTGTGCCACTTGCCAATTAAACAACCCCCAAGGAGCTCGAAGACCCCAGCTGGCCCAGCCTGTCCAACAACATGGGACCTACCCAGGAGAAGACTGGAAGATGGATTTCACCCAGATGCCAGTTTCTCAAGGGTATAAATACCTATTAGTTGTAATAGATACAATCACAGGATGGATTGAAGGCTTTCTTACCTGGACTGGGAAGGCTGAGGAGGTGGTAAAAAACTACTCCATGAAATCATTCTGAGACTTGGTCTGCCAAGATCATTACAAAGTGACAATGGGACATCATTTACCTCTACCATTACCCAAGGGGTCTCTAAAGCATTGGCCATTACGTACTATCTTCATTGTGCCTGGAGGCCTCAGTCTTCAGGAAAAGTAGAAAGAGTCAAAAAACAAGTTACTCAGTTGTGTCCAACTCTTTGCGTCACCATGGACTTAGTCCATGGAATTCTTCAGGTCAGAATACTGGAGGGGTAGCCTTTCCCTTCTCCAGGGGATCTTCCCAACCCAGGGATCAAACCCAGGTCTCCCACACTGCAGGCAGATTCTTTACCAGCTGAGCCACAAGGGAAGCCCAAGAATACTGGAGTGGGTAGTCTTTCTCCAGATTTTCCTGACCCAGGTATTGAACCCGGGTCTCCTGCACTGCAGGCAGATTCTTTACCAACCGAGCTATGAGGGAAGTTACAAAGAAAGAGCCAACCAATTCTTAAAGTCTGAGATAAATAAAGGTAACCCAGGAGACCTCCCTGGGATGGAAGGAGGCTTTACCAATAGTTCTCCTCTGCACTCATATTGCCCCTAATGAACAGGTTGGTCTTAGTCCTTATGAGATGCTATATGGGAGACCTTTTGTTTATGTCAATGACCTCTTCCTCAATCCAGAGTCTCAGTCCCTCTGGTCTTAAACCATGGCCATTGGGCAATTCCAACAGGTAATATGCTTGTGGGGTGTCAAAGATTCTAAAGAGCCATCAGTATATTCTCCAGGGACTCAAGTCCTAATTAAAGTCTGGAAAGATGGGTCCCCAAAGGCTCAACACCAGCCTACATGGAAGGGCCCCTACCCTGTAATACTTTCTACCAATAAAGCAGTCAAAGTAGCAGGATACGACTCCTGGCTTTACTACTCACGTGTCAAACCATGGAAGAAAACAGAAGAGGACACTCAGTATACCTATGGGCCCCTGGGAGAGCTCAGATACCTATTCAGAACTACAAACGAGTGCCATGCTAATGAATACCCCCATAATTAAGTTTGTGGGATAAGATTTCTCGGGACAGTTCTAAAGAACCAACACAACTTGGCAAGGGTTGCACTCCAAAATAGACAGGAGATAGATCTCCTGATCTCTGAAAAAGGAGGGCCTTGAGCCATCTTGAATGAGATGTGTTGTTTCTGGGTAAATATCTCCAGCTAAGTTAAAGTCTTACAGTCCTCAAAAAAAAAAAAAGTTCAACTCCTATAGGATCTGAAAGAAGGAGCTAGAGAGTCCTTGAGGGTGGCTACAGTCTCTCTTTGGGGGATCCTTCTCCTCAGTTCAGTCTCATAGGACTCTTTGCAACTCCATGGACTGCAGCATGCCAGGCCTCACTGTCTATCACAAACTCTTGGAGCCTACTCAAACTCATACCCATAGTGTCAGGGATGCCATCCAACCATTTCATCCTCTGTCATCCCCTTCTCCTCCTGCATTCTATCTTTCCCAGCATCAGGGTCTTTTCCATGAGTCAGTTCTTCACATCAGGTGGCCAAAGTATTGGAGTTTCAGCTTCAGCATCAGTCCTTCCAATGAATATTCAAGACTGACTTTATTTAGGACTGACTGGTTGGACCTCCTTGCAGTCCAAGGGACTCTTGAGAGTCTTCTGCAACACCACAGTTAAAAAGCATCAATTCTTTGGCATTCAGCTTTGTTTATAGTCCAACTCTCACATCCATACATGATTACTGGAAAAACCATAGCTTTGACTAGACAGACCTTTGTTGGCAAAGTAAGGTTTCTGCTTTTCAATATGCGGTGTAGTTTGGCCATAGTTTTTCTGCCAAGGAGCAAGCATCTTTTCATTTCATGACTGCAGTCACCAGCTGCAGTCACTTTGGAGCCCCCAAAATAAAAAGTCTCCTACTGTTTCCACTGTTTCCCTATCTATTTCCCATGAAGTGATGGGACCAGATGCCATGATCTTAGTTTTCTGAATGTTGAGTTTTAAGCCAGCTTTTTCACTCTCCTCTTTCACTTTCATCAAGAGGCTCTTTAGTTCTTCTTTGCTTTCTGCCATGAGGGTGGTTTTATCTGCATATCTGAGGTTATTGATATTGCTCCTGGCAATTTTGATTCCAGCTTGTGCTTCATTCAGCCCAGCATTTTGCATGATGAACTCTACATATAAGTTAAATAGACAGGGTGACAATATACAGCCTTGACACACTCCTTTCCTGATTTGGAACCAGTCTGTTCCATGTTCAGTTCTAACTATTGCTTCTTGACTTGCGTACAGATTTCTCAGGAGACAGGTCAGGTGGTCTGGTATTTCCATCTCTTTAAGAATTTTCCACAGTTTGTTGTGATCCACACAGTCAAAGAGTTGGTTGTAGTCAATAAAGCAGAAGTAGATGTTTTTCTGGAACTCTCTTGCTTTTCTGATGATCCAATGGATATTGGTAATTTGATCTCTGGCTCCTCTGCCCTTTCTAAATCCAGCTTGAACATCTGGAGGTTCACTGTCTATGTACTGTTGAAGCCTGGCTTGGAGAATTTTGAGCATTACTTTGCTAGTGTGTGAGATGAGTTCAATTGTGCGGTAGTTTGAACATTCTTTGGCATTGCCTTTCTTTGGGATTGGAATGAAAGCTGACCTTTTCCAATCCTGTGNGTTGAAGCCTGGCTTGGAGAATTTTGAGCATTACTTTGCTAGTGTGTGAGATGAGTTCAATTGTGCGGTAGTTTGAACATTCTTTGGCATTGCCTTTCTTTGGGATTGGAATGAAAGCTGACCTTTTCCAGTCCTGTGGCCACTGATGAGTTTTCCACATTTACTGGCATATTGAGTGCAGCACTTTCACAGCATCATCCTTTAGGATTTTAAATATCTCAACTGGGATTCCATCACCTTGACTAGCTGTGTTTGTACTGATGCTTCCTAAGGCCCACTTGCTGCAGTGAGACAGAACTGAGGAAATTACACACTCCCCTGACATTTTTTAAATTATTACAGGCAAAATGCAATTGCTATATAGTTATCTGGTGGTGTTTAAAAAGTTGATTTCTTTTGAAGAATTGGTCATATTTAACATGCTACATATTCCATATCTTGAGATACATAAACATAATAGTATTCATGAAAAATATCATATGTAGCAATAAGGTAGTGAATCATATAATTTTTCCTGCTTTTAAAAATATCAGTCATTAGTAGCATAATTTCATTAGTTAATGCAATGAAAATGTAAGAGTTAATTTGAGTGTGTATTGTAGCAACATTCTCAGTAGTTATATAGATACTAATGTATTTATTTATAATGCTTATTCATGTGAGCTTTGAATAACCAGATAACTAATTCCTGAGTAGAAGATTTCTTAATGTTCATTTTATGAGTAGACTACCAAATAAGTAGTACCTGTACATATTATTTTTAATCTCTGATGGCTTCATTTTTAAAAGGCTATTGGAAGATATTGAAAATGCTTTCAAGTCATCAAGAGTACAGGATGGGGGGTTCAAGATTGGGAACACATGTACACCCATCACGAATTCATGTTGATGTGTTTCAAAACCAATACAATATTGTAAAGTAAAATAATAATAATAAATTTTTTTAAAAAGAGTACAGGATGGTTTTCATATTAAGTCAGTATTATTCTACTCTAATTCTTTGAAGTATATGAATGATTAATTACACAAGTTCCAGTCATGACTGACGGAATTATTGAATTCTCTATCAGCATGCCCATGCTGATTTGCTTAACTCTTATTAGCAGTTAAATTAGTTTGGTTTGGATCTCAACCTGCAAAGACCTTATAAGTTCAGTTCAGTTCAGTTCAATCATTCAGTTGTGTCTGACTCTTTGTGACCCCATGAACCACAGCATGCCAGGCCTCCCTGTCCATCACCAATTCCTGGAGTTTACTCAAATTCATGAAAGACTTTATAAAATAACTGTTCCAAAGTAGTTGTTTCAATTAATTATATCAATTGTGTCTTTTCCCAACTTAGGATATTAATTGCATGTTTTTTTCCTTATTGCATATTTCCCAAACCAGAAATTATCCATGTTTACCACTAAGAAGAAATATAATCAATCTTATTACATAATTTCCATAATTTTCCATAATAAAGCCTTACATTTTTACAGTGCTTTACAGTTTACACAGCATTTTCACTTAATCATCTCACAAGCTTCTAAAACAGACAGGATGGTAATTACCTCAATTTTAATCACAAAGATATAAAGGTTCAGAGAGTTAGACTGGTATCCAGGGCACAGCCAAAATGTGCTGGAACTGACTTCTGACCCACATTTTATAACCACAGACAAGGGATGCTTTCTCTTATACCAGTGATACTCAACAAGCCAAAGCCTGGTGACAAGCCACAATAAATAATTCACATTCCACAGTCTGTGTTGACAAGGAGATAGCATCTACACAATAAAAAGAAAATGAGGAAGACAGTTATCCAGATAGTTCAGCTAAATGCTGTCCCCTTAACACCATAATCCTTTCCCAATTTAGATTCTTAAGCAAATAAAATATTGCTCCCTTGAATTTATCAGACTTTGTCTTATTGCTTAATAGGCATTTGCCAAATGACAATAATATACTGGAATTAACAAGATAATATTATTTTTTTAAGGTCGTTTTAGACATATTTTCCAATGTCACTCAATCATACACACACACCTGTTCTTTTAAGTTCCAAGCCAGTACAAGGCAGCATAATAATGAAAAAGTGTCAAGAATGTTGCACACATGGGCTGTCTCGTTTTTGCTTGAAAAATTACTCCTGGAATTATACTTTATAGTGCCTGCCAAGTCACAGCCTCAAATAACTCCCATTTTTCTTAAGGGCTAATCCCACTCTTCTGAAACAATTTCAATTACACTGAAAATGGAAATGCTATTATTCCTTTCTTGTTCTTTTGATTATGATGATGATTTGTCACCTAATCTTATTATGTTAGCATCCCTAAACTTTCATATACCATGGAATATATACACAATATATGTTAATAATTTAAAAATAATTGACTATAGAAAAGGAAAGATATACCATTTGAATACAGAGTTCCAAAGAATAGCAAAAAAGATAAGAAAGCCTTTCTCAGTGATCAATGCAAAGAAATAGAGGAAAACAATAGAAATGGAAAGACTAGAGATCTCTTCAAGAAAATTAGAGATACCAAGGGAACATTTCATGCAAAGATGGGCATAATAAAGGACAGAAATGGTATGGACCTAACAGAAGCAGAAGATACTAAGAAGAGGTGGCAAGAATACACAGAACTATACAAAAAAAGATCTTCATGACCCAGATAACCACGATAGTGTGATCACTCACCTAGATACAGTCATCTTGGAATGTGAAGTCAAGTGGGATGCTTAGGAGGCATCAGTACAAACACCGCTAGTGGAGGTGACGGAATTCCAGTAGAGCTATTTCAAATCCTAAAATATGATGCTGTTAACATGCTGTACTCAATATGCCAGTAAACTTGGAAAACTCAGCAGTGGCCACAGGATTGGAAAAGGTCAGTTTTCATTCCAGTCCCAAAGAAAGGCAATGCCAAAGAATGTTCAAACTCCCACACAATTGCACTCATCTCACACACTAGCAAAATAATGCTCAACATTCTCCAAGCCAGGCTTCAACAGTACATGAACAGTGAATCTCCAGATGTTCAAGCTGGTTTTAGAAAAGGCAGAGGAGCCAGAGGTCAAATTACCAACATGCACTGGATCATCGAGAAAGCAAGCGTTCCAGAAAAACATCTATTTCTGCTTTATTGACAACCCCAAAGCCTTTGACTGTGTGGGTCACAACAGACTGTGGAAAATTCTTAAAGAGATGGGAATACCAGACCACCTGAACTGCCCCCTGAGAAATCTGTATGCAGGCCAAGAAGCAACAGTTAAAACTGGACATGGAACAACAGACTGGTTCCAAATCAGGAAAGGTGTATATCAAGGCTGCATATTGTCACCCTGCTCATTTAACTTACATGCAGAGTACGTCATGCGAAGTGCTGGGCTGGATGAAGCACAAGCTGGAATCAAGATTGCCGGGAGAAATATCAATAACCTCAGATACGCAGATGACACTACCCTTATGGCAGAAANTACGCAGATGACACCACCCTTATGGCAGAAAGCAAAGAAGAACTAAAGAACCTCTTGGTGAAAGTGAAAGAGGAGAGTGAAAAAGTTAGCTTAAAACTCAACATTCAGAAAACTAAGATCATGGCATCTAGTCCCATCACTTCATGGGAAATGAGAAAAGAATGGAAACAGTGAGAGACTTTATTTTGGGGGGCTCTAAAATCACTGCAGATGGTGACTGCAGCCATGAAATTAAAAGACGTTTGCTCCTTGGAAGAAAAGTTATGACAAACCTAGACAGCATATTAAAAAGCAGAGACATTACTTTGCTAACAAAGGTATGTCTAGTCCAAGCTATGGTTTTCCCAGTAGTCATGTACGGATGGGAGAGTGGGACTATAAGGAAAGCTGAGCACCAAAGAACTGATGCTTTTGAACTGTGGTGTTAGAGAAGACTCTTGAGAGTCCCTTGGACTTTAAGGAGGTCCAACCAGTCCATCCTAAAGGAAATCAGTCCTGAATATTCATTGGAAGGAATGTTACTGAAGCTGCACTACTAATTTGACAAGCTGATGCAAAGGACTGACTCACTAGAAAAGCCTCTGATGCTGGGAAGGATTGAAGGTGGGAGGAGAATGGGACAAGAGGATGAGATGTTTGGATGGTATCACTGACTCGATCGACATGAGTTTGAGTAATCTCCAGGAGTTCGTGATGAACAGGGAAGCCTGGTGTGCTGCAGCACATGGGGTCGCAAAGAGTCAGAAACAACTGAGCGACTGAACTAACCTGAAAGATTTAAGTTCAACAAACTACCTAGACAAACGGAAAATGAATTTTCTTATGTGTTAACCGTCACATACGTTCCATTTGTCCCCAGACATCCCTGACTAGAAACAGTTTAGAGTAAGTCCAAGCTTTCTTTCAATCAACTTTAATTAGATCAACTGTATATAAACCTTCAAATAGTGATTTAGAAACAACTTGGGTAACTAGAACTGTTTGAAAGTCAACTTTTGTTGTTGTTCAGTCACTCAGCCATGTCCAACTCTTTGTGACCCCATGAACTGCAGCACACTAGGCTTCCCTGCCCTTCACTATCTCCCTGAGTTTGCTCAGACTCCTGTCCATTGAGTTGGTGATGTCTGTTGCCCTTTCTCCTCCTGCCTTCAGTCTTTCCCAGCATCAGAGTCTTTTCCAGCGAGTCACCTCTTCTCATCACGTGGCTGAAGTCAAAAGGTGTCAAAATAACATGTAAAATTTGTTGATGAATATTTGTAAGTAGTACTTAAAAATGTTAAAATATTTAAACAAGATGCTTTTTGCCTCTTGCAGTATATCTAACTTTATCTTAAGCTCTTCTGGATTTTATATTTGAATATGATGCAAACATTCAATTTGCATGTAAGTTCTTTGAACATGTACACCATACCACAAATACAATTCCTACCTTAAACAATTATGCCATTTACATGAGAATAATTGCCAAAGACTGCTCATCATCTTAAAATAAATGTAAGACATTTTCAGAGGTCAGAGTGAATAGGCGGGTAGCATAACCTTCACATTATTATTTCTTGCCTGTGTCTAGTAGTTGTCTAACTGTAACTGCAGTCACCTCAGCTGAGCTTCCTATTAAAGGAAAAAGTTGACCAGCTTCATCTAGGTGACTGCTCGTAGAAAGATCTACTCATTGCCTCTGTATAGCATGTCTTCTTCCTAATTTTGGTCTGCAGCTGACTTTGGAATATTGCTTTAGCATAGTGCAGATCCAGAATCATAATTTAGGCTTGATTTGCAAAATTCCACTTTCTTGATAAGGTTTAGTTTTCCTATTCTTTACGCTGACTTAAAATTATGCAAGAGTAACAATCTAGAGTAGAGGCCTGAGTTTATTTCTTTGAGTTGGAAGGTAACAAGTTAAATGCAATTAACTTTAAGAAACGAAATTGTCCAAAATATGCATTACTTTGTATACCTTGAGTTTCTAATAGTGTCCCCACAGGGACTAATGGGAAATATGTAAAGTTGACTTCCCAACCGTTTTCTGCATCCCATATGAAGTGGGTCCCCTCCTTTTCTACCTGTAGCTTCAAGGATCTGATACTAGGAAGTCACGACTACATGAATCTGTATTTAGTAGTAGAACAGGGCACATATTGCTCTCATGTCATTATTTTATATTCATTCATACTGTATTTACAACTAGGGGATTTCCTTTTATAAAGTAAGCAGTGAAGTGTTAGTAAACAGCTACTAACTATTAACAGTTTTAAAAAAAAAAAGAAAAAAAGAAAAAGGTAGTGTTTGCTGATTTCTGTGAAGGTCTAACTATTAACATCATGGCTGACCTACCAAGATATTATCACTAGAAGCAGAATTGGGAAGAAACAAGTAAGGTACTTAGGAGTTGTTCTGAGCTGGCACCAGTCCACCACTGAATTTTAGTGGTTAGATGATAGATATTTATTTAGACGCTTTTGGAGAATTCTGTAACTAGCTCTAACACTGATTTTTGTT
The DNA here is from genome assembly GCA_006410935.1 of Redunca redunca. Lineage (NCBI taxonomy): Eukaryota > Metazoa > Chordata > Mammalia > Artiodactyla > Bovidae > Redunca > Redunca redunca. The sequence continues at coordinate 838,636 of SJYQ01001737.1, read as the reverse complement.
CATCAACTACTCTCTGGGTTTACAACGGAGACTCTCTTTCAAGGATGTCAGATAAACATATATAACCCTAGATTTCAGAAGGAAAAAAGAGAACTAAAATAACACTCACCATCATTAAAAGAAGCTTAGCTAGAATACTTCATATAAACTCCATCTCTATTAGGGACATACTTGCAGCCATCTCAAGATTTCTTTTAAACACCAATGAATCAAGTTCAATGCTGTATTATCTTTCACACAGAAAATGGCAATTGAGTATATGCAAGAATTTCAAATCTTTATTTAAATTAAAGCCTTCCCCCCAATCATTTACTGGCAAATATGAATTTTTTTTTTGAAAAAAGAAAAAAAAATATATACTTTAAAAGGAGAGAAAGCAAGGTGAATTGTGTAATGTTCCTTTTCTAAAATACATTCAAACTTCCATTTATGCAACAATCCGCAGCTGTGACATCATAATCCAAATGTACTATTTTATCTTCTTGTGGACAACAAGGGGATTATTACACAATCGTATTCTCAGCACCTTACTGACTTACCACCTATATCATTCCTGCACGGCACTCTGATTTTATGGACTTGGGTGAATATACTGTGCTTTACTTTTGTAATCTGAAAGACGTATGTGATTAAAAGTCATGAACAGTATCCTTTACTGTTATAAAATTGGTTTTTCATATGCATATGTGTATTAATACAGCAAGAAGCATGTCTAGTCATGAAACAATGTCTATAAAGCTATTCAAATGAAAGAAGTTTACAGATAATTGTATTTATTGAATTATTTATTTTGATGAAGCTGAAGGCCACTTTCACATACTTCATTTCTAAAGGTGGGCTGCAATTTTACAGAATCCTACAGAGTTTCTCTTCATGTAATCAAAATACTGATACTCTGGTTCCAGTGTTTGTCTTTCAGAAAGCACTTTTAGAAACACAATTTCCTATACAATGTCCACAATCTGTAGATTTATTAGGAACCCATCAATAAACCCTTTTTAAAAGGTAAAAAGAAAAAAAAAATTCATTCTTACTTGACTATATTCACATTAAACTAGTATTAACCTAGAAAATAATGTTAGGTAGAAATAACATTTTCGTCATAAAATTCTTTTTCTCAAACACATGTGATCACTTGAATTTCCTCTGCTCACTTTGGCACATCTAAACTGGTACAGAAAGTATACACTGTTTGGATAATTCTTGAGGAACATATTTGCATCAGAACTGAAAGATGGATTTTGAAATTTATAACATTACATTGTTTAAGATATATTTTTAAAAATCTGTCCATATTTTTATGGCAAAGGAGGAGGGGAAAAGAAATTCTCAAAAGTTTTTGGAGCTTCTAGAACTTGTTACCTTGAAAAATAAATCTTGCATCAAAGAAAATCTCAATTCTCTCTGAAATCTTCCTTCTATAATACACTTCCTCCCAATGTTCTCTAAATTCTAATGGCTCAGACAGACAACTTCTATGTCCTTGTAGCTGTGTTCCTCTCTGAGATGTGAACAGTAGTAAGGGCTCAATTGCTCAACTTTATTTTTTTCTTTCTTTTTATTTCTATGCTTCATTTCCTTCATGTAGCTCAGAGTGGAAAAAAATCAACATGTTCTGATGAGCTTAATATTCCAAGGCAGGAAGATGGACCTGAACTGAGTGGAGATTGGAGCTCCAAAATAAATATAACACCGTGTGTCAAATAAAAAAAGAAAAGGTAGTCTCCTGTACAAATCAGAAGAGATAATTTAAAAAAAAGGCAACGAATAGACAGCAACTTTTTTTCATACCTACACAAGCATCTCAAAAAGACTGCCAACTTTAAGAATGATTTACCTGTTGCTTATTTGGAACACTTCTGGATTTATCTGCTAAACAATGGTTTATGTTGCCTTAAACCAAATTTTATTGGCTTGTATTGGACTGGGGAGGATTTTCTGAGAATTTTTATATTGCGAAATAAAATATATTTGCTAACCCACAGCAATAAAATTCTGCTGGATGCTCTAATCTAGCAAGCCGAAAGCATCACTGTAAATTAAATTTGTCCCAAGTTTTGATATGCAAGAAGTTCCAGGACTTTTTCCCGGCATATGGTGTTTGACTCGCCTCACTGCCGATACCACCCCTGCACTACTCACTCAGAAGGCTGGGTGCCTTTGCAGGTATCTGAGAGTTGCTGTCTATTCACAAACCACTGAGCATTTCTTTTTTTTTTTTTTAATCAGAAAAGCCTTCAAACGCTCAGAGTCTGTGATCAGTGCAGTCCCTTGGACAAGTCTAATGAAGATTTGCTTCACCAAGGCAGAAACCTAAACAGTTAAAAATGGAGGAATATTTACAACCATTTCCCTTTAGCAAGCGGAGTTCTTGTCTTCTGTACGTCATTTGTGTTGCGGTTTTTTTCTTTTGCCTTTACTTTTCCTTCAGTACCTTTCAAACGAAGGTCTCCGGGGCTATGAGTACAAGCTCTCCTGGCCGGTTCCGTACATGTCTGCGAGGCGTTTAAAACGCGGTCCCCAGTCACTAAGGTAGTCATAATTCTGATCAGAGTTTGAGCTGATGGAATCTAGGGAGCTGAGAGATTCCGCCACCGAGCCATTCCCCTCGAAGGCGTACGTCTGCAAGGAATCGTAAGGCGGGGCGCAGGGATCCACGTCGGCTTCTTTCAGTCTCTCCCAAATAAATTCCCGAAAAATGACATTATCTGGGATGCTTTTAAAAGTCGGTCGACTCAAGAACTGGATTTCCGGGGTCACATCCCTGCGGGTCTTGGTGTCTCTCATGACGTTGAGGTTTCGGAGCGCGGCCATGTCAAAGGCTTCCGTGTCTTCCTCTCCCCCACCCTCGTCGTCGTATCGGACGATGTTTTCTCTGATATCTCTCTCTTCGTCGAAAATCAGGGGCTCTTTTTTCCGTCTTCTCATGGTGACGATGAGGAGGATCAGCACTGCAAGGGGACAGCAAAGGGACAGTTTCAGTCAACTCACCGGCTACCCCCTCCATCCTGGGGAAAGTAGGTCTCTGGTGTTGATTTCAGGTTTTTGTCCTTTAAAGGGAAATGAATGGGCTGCCTACTTAACGCGGGAACTCACAGCAGTAGATGCGCTCAAATTGCTAAAACGCCTTTAATATCAAACACTTTTTGTGCATCAAGAAACCCTTTCCCACACCTGCTCAGAACTGATGCCACCCTCTTGCATGTAACCTCCAAAGCATTTGACAGAGCAGATGGGAGGACCAGCTCAGGATTAACATCATAATTTCAAAGCCATGAAACACAAAGGGACCTTTTTTTTTTTTTTGGAACTCTTTAATTGCTGGAAAGGCAAAGTGACATTCATAAATGTTTGGGGTCTAATTTAACAACTGCCATTTCCGAGGGAAATGGATTATAGCATTTAGCTGGGTTCTTTGAAGAAATGCCTAGTACCTGTCTAGGAAACTCAGCTGTTCAATAAAATCTAGTATGTCAGACCCTATACAAACGTTAAAAGCTTCCGTCTAATAGAGTCCCACTTTCAGAACGAAACACTGAACTGGGTTTTTAATGTTTTATGCCTACAGGTATTACGCCTACAAGATGTAAGGTTTTAGCAGTAGCCAAAGATTGATGGAAGAAATCAATCATTTCTTTAATGTTAGGAGTTTTTCTTCTATCAAAACATACATAATAAAGCAGCTGTTTGCACTGGAAAACAGAGACAACTACACTGGCTATACTTTCAAACAAACTGAATACACTTTTTGTAAGTTAGTTTTTATTGGAGTTTAGTCACTTTACAATGCTGTGCTAGTTTCTGTTGTATGGCAAAGTGAATCAGCCATATACATATATCTGGTCTTTTCTGGATTTCCTTCCTATTTCAGTCAATCCAGAGCATTGAGCAGAGTTCCATGTGCTATACAGTAGGTTCCTGCCAATTAATCCATTTTATACATAGTATTCGGAGAAGGCAATGGCACCCCACTCCAGCACTCTTGCCTGGAAAATCCCATGGACGGAGGAGCCTGGTAGGCTGCAGTCCACAGGGTCCCTAGGAGTCGGACACGACTGAGCAACTTCACTTTCACGCATTGGAGAAGGAAATGGCAACCCACTCCAGTGTTCTTGCCTGGAGAATCCCAGGGACAGGGGAGCCTGGTGGGCTCCCGTCTATGGGGTCACACAGAGTCGGACATGACTGAAGTGACTTAGCAGCAGCAGCATACATAGTATTAGTAGTGTATACGCCAGTCCCAATTAATCCTATCCTCTTTTTCCCCCTTGATGTCCATACATTTCTAGTCTACATCCATGCCTCTTTCTCCTTTGCAAATAAGATCATCTACCTCGCTTTTCTCGAACTGAATATGCACTTTTGTGCCTCTTAATAAATACAGTTGGCCTTCTGGATCGGCAGGTTCCACATCCAAAGATTCAACCAAACTTGGATTGAAACTTTTTTTTGTTTTTCAATTTCAGGAAGTTCCAAAGAGTAAACTTGAATTTGCTTCACTTAGGCTATGATTTATACAACATTTACATTGAATTTGCAACTACTACTGACATAAGGTTTACACTGTATTGGGTGTTAGAGATGATCTGAAGTATAGGAGAAGATGTACATGGGTGATATGTAAATATTACACCATTTTACATAAAGGACTTGAGCATTCTTGACTTTGGGAATCACATCCCCACAGATACAGTTGGACAACTGTATCCACAAATAAGACGATGACTGTTCTGCTCTGCTCTGGCTACAAGTTACTGAATGCTGGTTGACTTGGGAACATATTAGATTTCATGGCCTACGAATTAAATTGAAGTAGAAAGGTATTCTTGAATTTTAGAATTCAAAAATATATAATCATTAGTGAAAATCAGTGAATTATCTTTGGCTACAAATAAGATATCCTTTTAACAATTTTTAATCACAAGAACTGTTTTCCTGGAAGGTCTAGAAGTCCCAAAATATATACTGAGTGGATTACTGTTTGAGGTATATTACTCTCAGCAGTTTAAAAAGAAGTTTATATTTTAAATACCCTTTAAGGTTTTTCTTTGGCATTAAGAACATGGGAACAAAAATATAAAACTAAGAAAGACATCAAAGTAATTTGGAGTAATTAAAGGTAATGAGTAGGGGTGAAGCATATTCCAGCCTTCACCTCAATTTGTTTTAAAAAGCAAAACCTAAACATGAATTAATTTTAAACCATTTTGTTATCATCAATGAAAAGCATATGCTTTCTTAGGCATGTGTCTGCTATTTGTTTTCCATCATCAGTAGGAATGTGACTGACCAAAATAATTTTATTGGGGATCTTTAGAAATAGGGGGAAGCCAACTGTTTATTGCAGCACTTTTTTATTTCCTTTCCTATTTGACCCTGGCCTATTGCTCCCCAACACGCTTCATCTGCAACCTACAGTTTAGGAACTGATATACATTTCTGAACTTTCTGCCCACTTGCTCCTGTTGCCATGGCACCTAAATGCTTTTCTCTTCATCGTTCTTTCATCTTATTTACTACACTTGAATATTTTCAACTGGCTTCATCAAAGTAGCAGATGTGTAATTCCAAAGCCCATGGTTTTGAAATGAATGAGATATCATTCATTTCCTGTCTATTCCCATAAATACGCTGCTATGTGTCTACCCTCTTTGCTAAGTGGATTCCCAACCCTGTCCCTTTTTGTCTTCTGAAAATTATCATGTCCACCACTCCACAGCCTTTTAGTTTTCAAGGTCTATGCCAAAATGCTACAGCAAAAACATGTTTACAAAAGATTGATACGTTTCTGTTGTAACATTCTGGTATGAAACTTGAAAATTAACGTATAGCTTTGGTGTCAAGCAGGCCTTTGATAAAAGTCCATTCTTTCCTGATATTAGCTGCCTGATATTTGTCCAGTAGTTACTACTTGGGCAAGTCACTTAATCTGAACCTAGCCATATGTGATGGTTATAGCCAACTTCTGTGCTCACAGGGGGAACTAAGGAGATCAAAGAAATTTGGGAATCATGTAGGGAGATGAGCAGCAGGCCAGGGACTTGCTGTGGTGCAACAGAGATGTGTTCATAGCTATCCTGTGACCTACAAGAACATTCATGCAAAATTCTGTGAACACAGCAAGTGAAGACGTTGTGTTTCTCCCCTAAGGGAAAACCAATAATGAAGTTAGGTAATGAGCAAAGTAGAAGGCAGATCAAATTTATGGCAAGACCTATGCCTAAAGATGAAATGGCAGAGAAAAAAAGCAGTAAAGTAAGATGATGGTCTGAATGCAGAATATCAGCTGACCTTCTCAGTAATTCTCTGGAGTAAGTCTTTTCCCATTGGCAGGTTATCTCAAACACAAAATAATCTCTCTGTGGTCACCATAATGATCTGGGTTGAGTTGTACTCCCATCTATCTTCAAAGCCTTTGCACTTTCTCTCATGCTGTGAGCTTAGAACTTCATAGAAGGCAATAGAGATAGAAGCTGAGAACTCAGGTAACAGTTGCTAGAACCCAGAAGGACACATCAGGAAATTTAGATTTATATACTTTAGTTTCTGAAACTTTTGTATATGGTCTGCTAGAAATAAAAGTAGAATTGCAGCAGAAAGTTTAACAACAAAGACTTCTCATTAAGAAGTCAAACCGAGTTAAGACACAGAAAGGAAAGGTGAGTATCCAAAGAATTGTGATGGGTGGGCAGGTGGAAGCAGGTGAAAATAAGAAATATGCCACACAAAGTGAAGAGCAAAAACCGGACCGCTGGGGTGGAGCAAATGTTCAACTGAGCACAGAAGGGTGGAAGAAGTGACAGCAAAGGAGTAATGAAGGTATGAAGAAGGGTAAAATTAGATGTAAGAATTAGATGTTATTTTCATTTAAGTAGGTATCTTAAGACAAAACATTTCAAAATTCTCAATTCTTTCATATAAGTACAGTGGATCTTGCCATATATTATCTACATCTCACAATTATTTATTGTGCTCTGTTTTAAATGTATTTTCAAGCTACCAAATATACTTGCCTTCTGACCTTCAACTCCAAATACAGTGTTTAGGAAAAGTGAAACCTGAGAACCCATGGGTGCATCAGCCCATGGGGACAATACCCATTTAGGATATTAATATCTTATGAAGTTTGTTTTATTTCCCAATCTTGCCTGGGGCTGAGAATAAATGTGAAGTCTTTTAGAAGGTTAGACAGTTTAACATTTCAATGACTTGGGAGAATATTAATTTCTAACTACTTGAGCATGTATAAAAAATAAATTTTAACCTTTACAGAGAACAAGTATTAACTGCTCTTCAGTGGCTATGGAGATAATCCCTGTATTAAAAGGAATATTTTCCGCCTAAGTAAGCACAAGATTATATATTTTAAAACGTTTTATCACATGTCTTTCTGTCATATGGGCTATACATCTGAGTGGAGACAAAAGATTTAGGCCTAGTTGGAGCCTAGACATGCCCATGTATTGTGCTTGTTCGTGAATTTATAAATTCACTTCACAAATATGAGTTAACCATTTAGTACATGACTTTGGTATAGCTATACAATGTTGCACATACAGGTAAACATGCATTTCCTCATGGAACTTAGAATTAAAGTGAAAGTGAAGTTGCTCAGTCATGTCCGACTCTTTGCAACCACATGGACTGCAGCCCACCAGGCTCCTCCGTCCATGGGATTTTCCAGGCAAGAATACTGGAGTGGGTTGCCATTTCCTTCTCCAGGGGATCTTCCTGACCCAGGGATAGAACCCCGGTCTCCTGCATTGTAGGCAGATGCTTTACCTTTTGTGCCACCAGGGAAGTCCTTAGAATTAAATGGGGTGGACAAATATTCATCAAATAAAGACAACTGTATGTAAAAGAAAAACAGTGATAATTATTCCAAAAGAGGAAAATATGATCTTACAAGGATATATCAGAGCTTCCTCGTAGCTCAGTTGGGGGAGAATCTGCCTGGTAATGCAGGAGACCCAGGTTCGATGCCTATGTTGCCAAGATTCCCTGGAGAAGGAAATGGCTACCCACTCCAGTATTCTTGCCTGGGAAACCCCACGTACAGAGGAGCCTGGCAGGCTACCATTCACAGGATTGCAGCAGTTGGATACAACTTAGTGATTCCACCACCACCACCAAGGATATATTAACCTATTAGGGGAAACAGATTAGAAGCAGAAGAAGTAACTGAGGATAACTGAAGCCTGAGGGTCAAGAGGTGAGATGGAAGAGTATTCTGGGCACAACCAGTGAACAAAAGTGTGAGACCGACATGGATGAAGAGACATGGGAGGGAAGCCAGGAGATGTAGGCACTAGCAAGGGTTAAGGAGAGCACAGTACTATCAGATTTGTTTTTAGAAGAAAAGTCATTCTGATTAGACTAAGGAGGCAGGGAAGAGTAGACGTGAGAAAAGAAGTTGGAACACTCTTAGAGCAGAAAATGCATAATGTTGACCTACATTTCTGATTGTAGAATTCAGTTTCCTAACATTCGATTTAACATTTTCTGAGTATCCCAGTGTGTAGGAAATAGTGCTGGGTACCGGCCAAATATAGCAAGAGCGATTCCCACATCCCAGCAGCTCACTGTGGAGGCTATATATACACATATAAATATAGTACAAATTCGTCATGCAACTTGCTGTAAGAAAATACAGGCGTGCATGGATGCCAAGAAACAGACAGATCGGGAGAGTACCCGTCTCTCAAACTTGAGAGAAGTGGAAGGAAAGATGTAGAAAAATTTAGAAGTTCACACTGAATTAGTGAACTCTTCTTTTTCTAAATTTTTTTTTTTTGTATTGGGTTAAAGCTGATTAACAATGGTGTGATGGTTCAGGTGAATAGCGAAGGGACTAAGCCATATGTATACACGTATTCATTCTCCCCCAAGCCCTTTTCACATCCAGGCTGCCACAGAACATTGAGCAGAGTTCCTTGTGCTATATACTGTAGGTCCTTGTTGGTGATCTATTTTAAATACGGCAGTGTGCACATGTCCATACCAAACTCCGTAACTCTCCGTTCAGTGAACTCTTTTTCCAACCTTCACTGTGGTGTGTGTCAGATATATGTCTAGACATTTAACCTGGAACATGGTTTTTACTAAATCACCTTGGCAGTATTTTAGTCCTACTTTTCTAACCCACTTCCCACAGACTAACAACATAATTATTTACCCAGAACTTGATAGAATTCTGCAGATGTAATCTGATGACCACAAAATGGCACTAACTTCTAAATAAGGTTACTTCTATTAAAGAACAACTTTTTCCATTCACGTATTAACATATTTTAAACATTCAGTCTGGTGCTAACTTTAAACCACAGTCATGCAAATTACCTTCCAGTCAGTTTTCCTCATCCTTAAAGATCTGTGAAGGATTTTTAAGGTGCATATGTAAACCAGTTAGCTATCACTTTCTTAAGTGTACCCCATTGTTTATAGACTACTTCCAAAAAGTAAATGTCTGAGTATCATTTAATCCAACAATATTTTTTACAGAGCACAGATTTTCCAAAGCTATAAGCCCTAGAAGGGCAGTGATGCTATTCCACAAAGATATACCTAAAGCACAAAGAACAATACTTGACAGTATGAATTCAATAAATGTTTGTTAAATTGACAAACAGGTAAGGTACTATGGTGATATGCAGATAGCTCTCGCCATTAAGTTCAACAACTTAAATAAGAAAAAGCAATTATTATAAATGCAATAGTTACAGGACATTATAACATAAGCTAAGAATATATGGATGGGAACGTTTAGCCAGGATGCTCAAAAAATGCCTCACAGAAGAGATGACAGTAAGGTAAGAGGTGATGGATGAGCCAGTCTTCACCAAGAAATATTATTTGCTCTATGGTCTTTATGAACATTCAGAATGTATTAGTCATAAAAGTCTGTCTAAACCTTCACTACTCAATGCGGCAGCCACAGGTGGTGAATGAGCATTTGAAACGCGGCTATCACTATTTCAGATTGCTCTGTGTAAAAGGTACGTGTGATGTTAAAGACAATTTTTAAGTAAAATCTAATAATAACTGATTACATGTTAAGATTACAATAGTTTGTTCATACTGCTTTAATATGTTGTTAGCATTTATTTCACTTTAAAAACTTTTTTCTAATGAGGTTCCCTTGAAAAGTTAAAATTACACATGTGATTCACATGTGTTTCTTCTGGACAGTCGATTTAAACAAAAGATTTGAAAATACCAGGAAAATCGTAATTGCATATGGTCTTATGGTTATAGTACTGGAGTGGGGGTGCCATTGCCTTCTCCGATGGTTATAGTAGGGGAATTAATTACCAAATGACATATTGAATAGTGAAACAGCTATCACACTACAATTATTACTCTATTAGGTATAAGTGAAAAACAACCTAAATGAAAAATTGTTATTAGCATAATCAGAATACAAGTTCAGCAATGAAGTATAAATAATTATTCACATCAATGGGCAAGTAGAACTTAGCTTTTTAATAGCTTCTGCCTCCCCCTAGTTCAAGTTTCCTTCTCTCCAAAATGGAGATAATACTGAAAGACTGTATTTCACAGTAACTTTATGAAAATTAAGTGAATTTATATTTGCATCATACCTAAATAGTGCTACACAAAGTAAGCGCTATCTGATTTCATTTAAAATGTCATTTTTTCTGAATTTCTATAATAAATTCTTATACACTCCGGTTCCTATTTCTTTGGTCTTGCTAAAATTTGAGTCACATAACTGATGCACAGAAAGAAACATACACTTTACTACTCACACGCAGATGATTTTGATAACCCCTAGTTAATTTAGTTGATGTGTTTGATTATCTACTCTCTTCCATTTAGTGGAATAACAGATACTGGGCCTATTCATGAAAAACATAAAATGTAACACAAATGTAGTAACATAAGTAGAATGCAATAAATACTATTCACCAGTTCCCCCCCAAATAGTTTTCCTCCTGGGTACCCTGTGCTAGGCTTTGAGAACATAATGGTTTTACAAAAGGGAGCGATTAAGATCATTACTTTCAAGGTTTTTTTATATTTGAGCATGATAAATATTTACCAACTATGATACCCACTACAAAGGAAACAGGTTTTGTAATAAAGAACTGTGGGCATGAGGAGCACTTAATTTAATCAGGACATTCCCTCTTTCCAGGTAATACCGAACTGGAGCACTAAGAATAGTAAGACCAACAGGTAGAGGAAGTTGGAAGGTCTCAGGAACAGGGTGGCACATTTGAAGCTCATGGAAAGAAAGGCCACGTGGTTCTTCCTACTGAGTGAGGGAGGGATCAGGCAGTCTAATGTCATTGAGACATGAGCAGGTGTCAGAAGGTGCCTTGCTTTGTGGGCTGTGAGGAACATCTGGATTTTATGTAAGTATCTTTAATGCTTCTGAGATATTTCAAGCAATGAAATAATTTGTTTTAAGAAGTGAAATGACAGGAAAAATACAGCGCTACTAGTGAAGTCAGGCTGTGATCACAGAGAGCTGTCATTGGAAATGACACCTAAGAAAAGACGGAAAGGACGGGAGAAGCCAGCTTACCACTTTGTCTGGATCTACATGCTGTGTAATCAGATGTGTGCAGATTCCCAGTAAGAGGGCCCAAGTTTGGATTTGCACTTATGAACCCACACTTCCCAGGTAGCTCAGTGGGAAAGAATTCGCCTGCCAATACAGGAGACATGGGTTCGATCCCTGGGTCAGGAATGTTGTTGCCTGGAGGAGGAAATGGCAACCCACTCCAGTATTCTTGCCTGGAGAATCCCAAGGACAGAGGAGCCTGGCCGGCTACAGTCCACGGGGTCGCAAAGCTGGACACGACTGAGCCTGCACGCATACGCACAGCCTAGGCAGTCACCTATTACTTATACTCACAAAGAATAAAGAGCTGTAATTAATAAAATCCAAGTGTACGATTCAGATAGATATCAAATATAGCATTTTTAACTGAAATTTAAACTGCATTTTAGCAAAGCTTCTTTGAAATCTCTACTGCAATATTTTTTTTTTTTTTCTTTTTAGGCTGGATCTCAAATAAAGGCCTAAAACTGTAGAATATTTTGAAATGGCAATATTCAGGTCCAACAGAAATACAAGTTAGGGATAGTGACAAAAATCAAATGTTCTTTTCTACTGCTGAGTACACCCACTCATGGATTCATTCAGTATCATGTATGATATATGCCTTGTCTATATCAGATCATGATTTTCTGAGATGCTCCATATATACAATGATGAAATACTGCTCAGTCATTGCCTCCAAAAGCAGGGGTCCACCAGACAAGATAGATGAGTAGACAATCTGGTTTGGATTAATCAGCCAGGAAAGATGCTTTAAGATTGTTTTGCCACCTTAGGAACAGCACCCCACTTGGACTCAAGAGCAAAGGAGGTTAAGTGCTGAACACAAAAAGGAGTTACCACTTGTTGGATTCTGGGGAGAGGTATTCCAAGCAAGAGAACAAAGCTTTTAAGAAGAGATAAAAAACAAAGCAGGATGAGTCTGACAAAGTGCTACTCTGCAATCTGACTAAAGTACACTTTTGAGTGGAGAGAGAGAAGGTTCACCCGAAAAGGAGTCGTCAGGTCATACAAAGAAGGTGATTCTAGTCTGTAGGCAATGGGGAGCCACAGAAATTTTAAGCTGGGTGTGTTGCAATCACATTTGCTTTTAAAAAGCTTACTCTCTCTGTGTTTCTGTTAGATTGGAGCTGATAGAGACTGGGGAAACTGCCATTAATTCAGGAGGGGAAAGATGGACCCTGGCCAAAATCAGGTAGAGTATTACGGGAGTGAAAGACACAGATTCAAGAATCAAAGTGAAATTAACAGCACTTAGGGGCTGACTGGCTACAGAGGATGGCACAGAAGGGTGCAGGCTGACCAATTCCACTCAAAAAACATACAAGTAGGGACCAAATCAAGAGAAGAGGCAGGGATGCAGGAAGACTGTTCAGTGTGTGATCATTTCAGACTTCTCATGTCAGCAGTCTGACAGAACAATGACTGTACCTATCTAGTTCTGTAAGATACAAACCAGAGATTTGCAAATCATCTGCATACACGAGATACTGCTTTCCATGCCTCACGACAGGAAGAAGTTTAATTGCAACTGAAATTGATCTTTCCTTTCCCTAAAACGAGTATCACAAAGTTCCTCTCCATTAAATATGTGAGTTAGAATGATTTCATTTAAGGCTCATCTGAGACAGAAAAACTGACCTAAGTACAATGACTATTTTATGCCTAAAGACAGCTAGTGTATTTTGGTTGCCATGAAGAGGTAAGCTCACATTTAACATACTCCCAAGCTTGAGAGAACACGTTTAGGATTGTGTAAGTGGAGGACACTTTAAATTAGACAGAGTTCACCAAAGAAGTCCTAAAGCCACTAGGTGAAACAATCTAAGATAGACCTGCCATATATACAGATCAACAGGTAGTTCCCAGAGGCACACAAGTCTTTCAAACTAGAAAATACTTATGGAAAAATACCTTATAAAGGACATCCCCAAGGAAGTCTGGGCTGTGTTTAGGTCTTGGCTCTGACACCTTATAATGTTGTGCACTATAATTTTCTCATGCAAAATGTAGGCATGGTGGTGGCTGAGTTGCTCAGTTGTGTCCAATTCTTGCGACCCCATGGACTGTAGCCTGCCAGACTCCTCTGTCCATGGGATTCTCCAGGCAAGAATACTGGAGTGGGTTGCTGTTCCCTTCTCCAGGGAATCTTCCTCACCCAGGAATCAAACCTGGGTCTCCTGCATTGCAAGTAGATTCTTTACCAACTGAACTACAATAGCTAATGTCTAGCACTTAGTACCATCTCATTCAATGCAATTCTTTTTTTAGTATGTTTGCACTTGTTTGAAAGAGGAACACAGCTGCTACTATAAGTTAGCCACTGGAATCTGCCTCTTATTATCACTAAGTCTGCTATGTTACTATGTTTTATCTTTACAGATCACAATGTGGATTCATCTTTTACATACTGTCCTCATTTTTTTTCTTTGCAATTCAGTATTTTTAATTAAGTACTTCTATCATTTATAAAGCCAGGAAAATATTTTCTTGTTATACTAAATCATGAGTGGTCTCCACAGTTTAGCAGAGAAAAATACTGTTAAGATCTTTTCAGGGGAGAAAAGTGTAAAGAAGCATGAAACCTAAACATCCAGCTGCCAAACCTGGACACACTGGAAGAGCACTAATTTCATGAAGTGGACAGTGATTTCCACAAATGCCTTCTAAAAACTAAAGGTGGGGGAGTCTAACTAATCTCCGTTGTGTCTGAAGAACCCAGAGCTAGAAGGGATGTTATAGAACTTGAGTTTCTTGGACTTAAAGATACAAATAGGGAAAGAACAAAAATTAATATAAATGCATATAACTTAATATAAATATAAGCAACTAACAAGGGATTTAATCTCCAAACAGCTCAGTCAAAAAATGGGCAGATCTAAATAGACATGTCTCCAAAGAAGGCATACAGATGTCCAAGAGGTGCGTGAAAGTAAGTCAGACAAATATCAAGTTACATGTGGAATCTAATTTTAAAATGATGCAAATGAACTTGTTTATAAAACAGACTCACAGATCTCAAAATCAAACGGATGATTACCAAAGGAGAAACACAGGGATAAGGGATAAAATAGGAGATTGGGATTAATATATACACACTATAAAAGAAAGAACCAACAAGGACCTACTGTACAGTACAGGGAATTCCACTCAGTATTCTGTAAGAAGCTGTAATAAGTGTTCTGTAATGGGAAAAGAATGTGAAAAAGAATGGACATAGATAGATGTAAAAACTGATTCGCTTTGTTATACACTTGAAACACTGTAAGTCAAAAAAAACAATACTCCAATAAAATTAAACACACACACGAAGGAAAGTTTTTATCTTCTAGGTTATCCAGCTACTATAAAATAAATATACAAATTACCTCTTATTAACATGTTTTGAAATCTGGTAAAGAAATAATAAGCAGTTTGCAATGGTCTAATCTTTTTCAAAACTGACTCTAGTCCTTTACATTATATTCAGACTTTAATTGGGGATTCCTTACCATTTCTAATGAATTTCTAAGTTTTGGCCATCTGTATGAAGCTATATAAAAAAATAGCTAATGCCCTTCTAGATTTGGTTAGCTGAAGGTAACAACTTCCATTTTCATGAGATTATTTCCACAGTATATTAGTAATTAGGTCTTACCTTGGTTAATAGGTTGAGAACTTGCTTTATCAATAACACTTAAAATTTACTGAATGCTCACTAGATGGTTGGCACACGAATTATCATTTAATTTTCACAACAGCCTTATGAGTTTAGCTATATTATTTTCTCCTTTGAGATTAAGAAGCTAGCCTTAGAAAACTAATGCTCCCCCTGGTGAAGAGCTTGTATATGTTTAACCAACCAGGTGAGTCACTCAATTGTGTCTGACTCTTTGCAACTCCATGGACTGCAGCACGCCAGGCTTCCCTGTCTATCACCAACTCCCAGAGCTTGCTCAAACTCACAGTACATGTTGGAGGCAGGCATAAAAGCTAGGTTTTACCTAACTTCATAAATCTTGCTTTTAAATATCATCCAATTATGATTCTCATTGCTAAATTCTGCTTTTACAAAACTATAAATGAATTTACAAATTATATTGAACCCCAAGAAAACACAAGAGTACAGGCTCAGATGCAATATTAAATGCTTACTGTCCTTGCTGTAGGAAACTATACTTTGCCTTCACAGAATGTAAAGGAATAAACCCATTACCCAATGCCCATGTTGGACACCTTCCAATTTTCAAAAGGATGCTGCATAATCTCTTATAAAACTGCAATTCTAATATGAGCTATAAATCAAGCTTAACCACATAATAAAGTAATCATGGAAAAGTACAATTACATATGTAAATTCTTCTTGGGAAATTTTGCATTGCTGAAATTTCAATCTTTAAGCTTTGCAAATAATAAAATGTAGTTTAAATCTTTTCTGAAAAGAGGCAGGATGTAAAGTCATCATGTCTTTTTTTTTATGGCCTCTTATTCATTGGTCTTTAAAAAAAAAGATGTATTTCAAATACACAGGCAAGAAAAGAGACTAACATAAAGAATGATCATGTCTTATTAGATTCCACTGAAGGCCATGGTTTCTAAAATAAGCATATTATCAAAATAACATAGAAAAGATTCTCTCTAGTCTAATAGAGACTCCTGAACTCTAAAACAAATAGGCTGGAGCATATGGTAAATATTTTTTTTAAATCTTAAAAAAAAAAAAAACATTTTAAACAGAAGCCATTTATCTTCACTGATGTTTACAAAATAAAAATTGACAATTTCAGTTTTAAACATACCACTGGAAAGTATGGCCGATGGTCATTCCATGGGTTAGAATATTTGCATGTATTCTCAGAATGTATGAAAAGTTCTGACCACTGGCAGTTGTGACTGCTCTTACAGAAAAAGCATCACAAATGGTACCTACCCAGTAAAGTCAGGACACAGGCCAGAATCGCAATCAGGGCTCCCGTGCTGAGGCCGGCAGGGAGGACGTAGGCCTCGGCGTTGCAGGTCTGGGCGACTCCGTCTGCGTCACAGTCACAGACGCGGATGGTGAGGGTGTTGGTGCTGCTGAGTGAAGGAGACCCGCTGTCCACGATGAAGATTGGCAGGTAATAGACAGACTGCTCTTGTCTCCGGAAACCATTTCTCCTGGTGAGAACTGAGGCTGTGTTGTCTAGGGTGAAGAGAGCAAACATATAGAATACAAGATTTCTGATGGACCCTGTCCTACCAAACTTCATCTGACTTAAAGTCACTCTCCTTAGCTTCTTTTGAGCCATATTTCCAAATACTGGTTCATTTGGATACATTTTTAAAAACTTACATCGTGCTACATGGTTAAGACCAAAGAAACAGTTATAAAGTAAAACTGAACAGAAAACTGTTTATACATCATTTATATTAAAAAGTGTATACTAGATATAATTTTTACAATCTTAAATTTCAAACAATATGCTTATAGAAAGAATAATAATTAACAGGTTAAATATTTTTGCAATGTC
>SJYQ01001737.1:810373-821456 GCA_006410935.1 Redunca redunca | reverse complement strand
ATAAATTAGGCCATTTGAAATTAATTTATATTCAATATTTTATTTCATCTAAACAATTAGTTACTATGAAACTTTTAACAGTGATAAGTCTGAATGACATAGCTGTATGATATAACTTTAATTTCTATATCAGAAAGACTTTTTTAATCTGCTCACAATTTGTTCAGTTACCTTACCTTAATTAATAAAGGAATTTCTGTGATTTTAAAATTTATAGCAATTAATTAAAACACAATGGAAAAGAGGGAACGTTAGGACCATAGTTTTATCTACTGTGCTTTAATATACAGTGTTATCAAAGAATTAACAATACTCTAATCAAAGAGTCAGCTGACATCTATTATCTCTAATAGCCCAGAAAAGCATGCACTCATGAGACTGGAATTACAAATGTAGCAGGAAGAAAAGTGTTTGGTGTTCAGCTGGTACGTTTCTATATAAACAAATCTTTTATTTTAAAATGTATGAATTCAAGTCTTCATTTAAAAACTACACATGGAGTTGAAGGATATTATGTTGAGCATGTTTCTGTATTAACACACACACACCTCTAGTCTGCCTCCCAATTGATCAGATGTTATACATATTTATGTCTTGATACACAAAGGTTTTTCAAAGTTGCAGATTTGTAATCTAACATACCTGGCATCAAATAACACACACAAAAACAAATTGGGGAATACATGCTAAAATTTCCAATATCTGATATGTGATTGTTAAATTTATAGTAATATTCCTATGATTGGCAAAGAGATCATAAAGTTCACCGTGTACCCCCTAAAACGGAAGCCAACATATGAACTGCTGTTCCTTCTTCCTGGTCCTTAGTTTTCCTCCAGAATTCCCATAAGCAAGGGCTTGACTTGGGAAAAACTTTTAAGTGTGTGGCTGGATGAATTCCTGGATAATCCAACCATTTTAGTTCTGTGCTGGTCCAACAATCATGGTGGTACTGGCTGATGACATGTGGGGGGAATATTCAAGACCCTCTGAAGCCTAAACTACCCTTTGTGCAAGCACTGAGAATGGTCTTTTCCAACTACGATGAAGGCAGAGAGTCTGGGATTACCCACACAGAGAATATGCTTCCTTTTATGTTGCTAACGGGAAAAGACAGTATCCTCATTAAGCAGAGAGTAGCATCAGAAAAAACATCATTTTCAGATAGAATTTTTGAGGCCAAAGCTGAATTTTCTCCAGTAAAATAGTTGGCGGCTTCAGGTAAAAGCACTTGCAACATCCATTGTCTGAAAGCAAGTCTTTTTACTAAGTCAGATTGGACTAACACATTCTACATTTGGTTTTTCTGAAACTTGATTCACATATTAAAACTGAAAAATTACATTTTCTGTATTGTTGGGGTATATACTCCTCTATGGTGGCTCAGACAGGAAAGAATCTGCCCATAATGTGAGAGACCTGGGTTCAATCCCTAGGTTGGGAATATCCCCTGGAGGAGGAAATGGCAATCCACTCCAGTATTCTTGCCTGGAGAGTCCCATGAACAGAGAAGTTTAGCAGGCTATAGTCCACGTGGTTGCAAAGAGCTGGACACAACTGAGTGACTAACACTTTGAACTTTTGATAATCTTCCCTCTCTCTGTATACACACACACACACACACACATCAAAGTTAGATGATAAATAGCGAGTTCTCATACTTCCTTGAAAAGTTCTTATGATTTATCTATTGGAGAAGGAAATAGCAACCCACTCCAGTATTCTTGCCTGGAAAATTACATGGACAGGGGAGCCTGGCGGGCTACAGTCCATGGGATCACATAAGAATCAGATACAAGTTAGTGACTAAATACACTATCTATATGGCTGTGTGTGTGTGTGTCTGTGTGTGTGTGTTTATATAATTGACCAAAACCAGAAACTAGCTACAGATATTTGAAAAATGTTTCTATAATGACATTTATAAAACTGCTTTTCTTTGAAGCAGAGAAATGGGATTTGGAATGACAGGGAATTCGTTATTCCTTTTAAATTCTGTATTTCTTTGCATCAAGAGTATATTATTTCCATGGATTACTTTTATTCTAAAATGAAACAGTAACTGATATTGACACTGAAAATACTACGTCAAAGGTTATTTAGGTTGAAATGTGTTAAGTCCATTTACTTTTCTAATGTCCCAAGTTATGCCTAGGTAATATAATCCTTACTAAGGCATTTAGCTGACCCTCAACTGATTAGATACTCTCAATAAAGAGCTTTGTATACAAATAAGGAAGCAAATAGCCAGAAAGAAAGGACAGAGATGAATCCGTCATCTCCCCTCTTTGGATTTAGGCCTAAAATGATTTAAGTAGCAGTTTCTTCATGACAGAAAATCCATAGATAAAAATTACTTGAGGGGCTCATTTCCCTTTAATTAATGTCCTTGCTGTTATGCGAAAGAAAGAAAAAAAAATCCCCATCAGCATTCCTGAGTGAGAAAAAGCTCTCTTGTTTAGAAAGCTCCTACCTGTTGCCTCCTCTGGTGACAATAGTTAAACCTTACCTTTGTTGTCTTTCAATGAAAAGTTGTGGTTGTTTGTTGCATCAGTTGTTAAGCTGAAATAAAACTGGTGGCCATTGGCTGGCTCGTCTTTATCGACAGCACTGACTTTCTGGATAACCTAGGAACAGATAATGTAAAACACGACAGCATGCCGTGCGCTCTGTGTTTTGAGCAGAGAACAGAGCAGCTTAACACTGATGATAAATACCATCCTGTGCAATGAGCTGGGGAAGGGTCAGGTGTACTGAAATGAGGACTTCCCTGGTGGCTAAGATGGTAAAGAATCTGCCCACAGTGTGGGAGACCTGGGTTTGGGGAAGATCCCCTGAAGAAGGAAATGGCAACCCACTCCAGTATCTCGCCTGGAAAACCCCATGAACAGAGAAGTCAGATGGTCTATAACCCATGGAATCGCAAAAAGTCAGACACGACTGAGTGACTCACACACATACTGATAGGAATGCAATCTAAAAAGGGCTCTGAAAATCAAATCATGTTCTTTTCAAAATTCATATTTGAACTGACTTTTGTGAACCTCAGAAATAAGCCGTAGCAACTGATTATACCTTATCAGACATCACAAGACACTGACAATATGGATAAGCAGACCAAACCACAAGGAGGCTACACTCCACTAAATTTGTGGAACTTGAAATTATGTAAGCCCCGCTGTGTAATGTGGGAAATGGCCCAATCGAGCTTTAATGCTATATTTCTCTTTAAAAAAGCCTAAGCCCTTAACATCTACCATAGCTTTTACAATGCTTACCTTTCTTCTGGAGGAATTTTTTCATCATCCCAATTAAACCAGAATTTGAAAGTTCCTTTAATATTAGTTTATGCTGTACATCAAAGTGTTAGTCTTGCTGAAACATGCTGATGATATTTCATCTTAAAGCTGGCAGGATTTCAAAGGCAACTACCGCTGGGTATTTTTAAAGAAATCATGAACGAGGAGGCTGGTATTCTGAAGCCTCTTACCTGGCCTGGCTGGGCGTTTTCACAAACGGTGGTCTCATAATCCATGGCAAACTCAGGGGCGTTGTCATTGATGTCAAGGATAGTGATTGCTACGTAGCCTCTTCCCACTTGAGATGGATTCTCTAGTAAAGAGGAAAAGATTTTCTCATTTACAGGCACACCTCGTTCTGTTGCACTTTGCTTGAATGTGCTTCACAGAGATTGCGTTTTCTACAAATTGAAGGTGTATGCCAACTCTTCATTAAGCACGTCCATTAGTCCTATTTCTGCAATAATACCGGCTCGCCTACCTCATGTCTCTGTCACATTTTTGTAATTCTCAAAATATTTCAAAAATTATATTTATTATGTGTTATGGTACAGACGACACCACCCTTATGGCAGAAAGTGAAGAACTAAACAGCCTCTTGATGAAAGTGAAAGAGGAGAGTGAAAAAGCTGGCTTAAAGCTCAACATTCAGAAAACTAAGATCATGGCATCTGGTCCCATCACTTCATGGGAAATAGATGGGGAAACAGTGGAAACAGTGTCAGACTTTATTTTTTGGGGCTCCAAAATCACTGCAGATGGTGATTGCAGCCATGAAATTAAAAGACGCTTACTCCTTGGAAGGAAAGTTATGAGCAACCTAGATAGCATATTAAAAAGTAGAGACATTACTTGCCAACAAAGGTCCATCTAGTCACGGCTATGGTTTTTCCAGTGGTCATGTATGGATGTGAGAGTTGGACTGTGAAGAAGGCTGAGCGCCGAAGAATTGATGCTTTTGAACTGTGGTGTTGGAGGAGACTCTTGAGAGTCCTTTGGACTGCAAGGAGATCCAACCAGTCCATCCTAAAGGAGATCAGTCCTGGGTGTTCATTGGAAGGACTGATGTTGAAGCTGAAACTCCAATCCTTTGGCCACCTGATGTGAAGAGCTGACTCATTTGAAAAGACCCTGATGCTGGGAAAGATTGAGGGCAGGAGGAGAAGGGGACGACAGAGGATGAGATGGCTGAATGGCATCACCAACTCGATGGATGTGGGTTTGGATAAACTCCGGGAGTTGGTGATGGACAGGGAGGCCTGGTGTGCTGCGGTTCATGGGGTCGCAAAGAGTCGGACATGACTGAGCGACTGAACTGAACTGAACTGATGGTGACCTCTGATGTTCCTAATATTCTTATATCTGAAGATTCAGATGACAGCAGTCTTTGGCATTAAAATTTTCTTAAGGTGTCAACATTGTTTCTCTAGACATAATGCTATTTATTGCACACTTCAGCGATTACTGATTAATATAAGTGTCATATGCACTGAAAAACAAACCATGTGACTCATCACTGTAATACTCACTTTAGTGCAGGTGGCTGGCATTGAGCCTGTAACCTCTGATCTCTGCTTGTGCTTAGACTAAAGCTATTACTCCAATGCCATCTTTCTTAAGAAACTTATATTATGAACAGTTAGAATCAATCAAAAATGTCTGCCTCCAAAGCACAAATCTAATAAGGAAATGACCATGCTTCATGTAAAATCTAGAATCATACATTGCAGATTTTGAAGGGAGCAACAGAAATTCTGATCCAAATGTCATATACACACAGAGAGTGACAAAGAAGCCATGAATTTAAATATCATCTGATGTTATAGCTCCTTTTGTATGAATATGTCTATAATATATACATATTACCTTTGTACATATGTATATATATATGTATGTGTGTATATATATATATATACACACACACACACACACACACACACATTATAAACATGCATACAATGTAATTGTGCATTGTTCTCAAAGCTTTTCTCATCAAGGACCAAAATTAGTTTAATATGAGAATGCACAAACTTGAGTGTCTAGTTAGAGATCAACTGACTATTTTTGTAAGCTACTGGACTAACCCATGTCAGCATAGATGCAGCACATGAACTGTGACCACAAGACAAGAAGAAAGCATCTGCAGGTAAATCAGGCCCATTATTTTATGGTCACTTCATTCCATTAACTTTCTAAGTATTAGCAAACCAAGATAGAAAATGTAAATATATTGCATACCTTGAAACTAGGGAGTTTCAAAATTTTACTGAATTCAAACAAGTATCTAGTAAAATTCAAGTTGAAATTAAAAACTCATGGCAGCCCATTCTCCACTCTCAATGTCCTCCATCCTAATTTAATGTTAAACCTTACAACTTACGGCTCTCCATTGCAAGGACTGTGATATTGTGAACAGCGTTTGTCTCTCGATCCAAAGATTTGGCGGTTGTAATAACTCCACTGTTGGCATCGATATTGAAGTATCTCTCCAAATCTGTGTTTCTGTCAATTGAATACCTAATATTTAAAAAAATAAAAAAGCACTTCAATATTTATGTCTGATTATAATTTGCTCTATTTCGTTAATTGCACATAAAAATCACCAAATTCTGCTGACTCCACGATCTGTCACATTAACATAGACTATACCTAGTTTAAAACTGCACCAGTGTTCTAGGTGATGCATCATCTGCTTGTCAGTAACTTCTGCTTTTCTGTCCAACAGTACAAAATAAAAACAATCGTATAATTAGCAAAATTATCTTCAAACTAGATTTAAATATGCCATTATAAACTCCAAATAGTGGTTCCTAAAAGACATTTACAACATATTTAGTATCCCTGTTTATGATTAGAGGTCCCTTTAAAATGACATGTATGTAGACGACTCACCCATTCACATATAGTGAGTAACATCTTGTGTTTTAATAACTCCAGCCTGATTGTAACCTTTCTTCCTTCCTTTTGTTATCTCTTACTCAGGGACCACAGACATGTTTCAAAGCAGAACCCTGCACCGTGCAGAAAAGGGAGCCCTGGTATACTGTTGGTGGGAATGTAAATTGGTACAACCACTAGGGAAACAATATGGAGGTTTCTTTAAAAAAAAAAAAAAAAAAAAGAACCCAATCCTGGCTATATATATGGAGAAAACAATAATTTGATAAGATACATATACCCAATATTCACTGCAGCACTATTTACAACAGCAACACATGGAAGCAGCCTAAATGTCCATCAAAAGAGGAATGGGTCAAGATGTGGTGCATACGTTCAAGAAGTATTAATCAGCCATGGAAAAGGACAGAATAATGCCATTTGCAGCAACATGGATGAGCCTTAGAGACTGTCATACTGAGTGAAGTCAGACAGACAAATATCAAATGATATAGCTTGTAATCTAAAAAAAGTACAAATGAACTTTTATAGAAGGTAGAGTCACAGATGTAGAAAACAAACTATGGTTACTGGGGGAAAAGCAGGGAGGAATAAATTGAGACGCTGGGATTGATATATACACAATACTATAAAATGGATAACTAATAAGGACCTACTGTATAGCACAGGGAACTCTACTTAAAACTCTGTAATGGTCTACATGGGAAAAGGATCTAAAGAAAAAAAAAGTGGATATATGTATAACTGAACCACTTTGCTACACACCTGAAATAACACTGTAAATCAACTATAATCCAATATAAAATAAAAATCTTTAAAAACACCTAAAATTACATAAACATCTTGGTGTGTTAAAGCCTTTTCTCAAAATATCTGCTATCCAAACATTAGTGCAAAACTACTGCTCTACTTGTATTCTTATTCAATTATGCTATTTTTTGTTCCATATACAAATTTCACCCTTTCCTCATTAATGACTGTCTTCAAATGCACTCACTGTCTTTCTACTTGGGTGAGATAAGGACTGTCATTTAAAAACAAATGGGGATTCACGTTTGGGAACGCATGTACACTCGTGGTGAATTCATGTCAATGTTTGGCAAAACCAATACAGTATTGTAAAGTAAACTAAAGTTAAAATAAAAATTAAAAAAAAAATTAAACCCTAAAAAAAAACAAAACAAATGAATGAACAAATAAACACACACCCAATTTCAGAAAGTATTCTATGTCTCCTGAGTACTTTATTGGTGATTATTAAATAGAATCATATAGTACTACTCTGCTCTATAACAAGATGCAAGGAACATAAACAGGAAAGACATCAAAAAATGTCACCAAAAAATTGACCACAAACCAGCAAACATTACTGTCTTTGCGCAGCAACAGGTATTTGGGGATTCAGAATATTAGAAAGCTATCTAAGGGCTCTGTTTTGTTGATGGCATAGGAGACAAGATTATCAGCTAAGAGAGAAAGGAAAAGATAGTTTGAGGAGAAGAGAGAATTCCTTTTTTTAGAAGAGACCAAAAATACAAATAGGGAGAGTATGGGAGAAGGCAGTGGCACCCCACCCCAGTACTCTTGCCCGGATAACCCCGGGGACGGGGGAGACTGGTGGGCTGTCATCTATGGGTTCACACAGAGTTGGCCACAGCAGAAGCAACTCAGCAGCAGCAGCAGGGAGAGTATAATGGAATAAGCTACACATTGTGGGTTGCTCCTTTGAGACTTACGTCCATTAATTTAAAGTGAAGACAGTCATCCTATTCGTCTGTCTTGCTTATTTGAAGATGTATGTAAAGGAGAGGGTTGGGTTTAGCCAGTTATGGACAATCAAAGGAGAAGAGGATGGTAGATTCAGACATCTGCAGAGGAGGAATGATAAAGAGGACCCATGCTCTCTAAGCTTGTAGGAGGGAACTGAGGAAATAAGAGAAGGCAGATTGACATGACATGGTAGTATCACCAAGTGGGAGGACTTTCCCAGGATCCAGAATTGCTGCAGTGGGAGGTAGCAGATAAGATGCTTGAATTAGATTTTCAACAGCAGCTCAGAGTTAACAAGACAAGGGTATGTTCATAAGAATCTATGACAAAACTGGGGCAAAGAAACAGATCATTAAAGTCAAAAAGACTAAGAAAGCGACAGGCTAGATACTAATCATCATGCCAAAAGTGATGGTAGGGAAAGACAAAACAATCTGAGTACTCAAAGACTCAACAAATCAGTGTGATTACTGTATATCTGGTGGTGGATAGCAACAGGAAAGGTTTTGAGTTAAGTGTGGTGACGCATTCTGCCAAGAGTTGAGAGTTTGGAAGAGAACATAAAACTAGTTTGAAAATGGTAATGGCAGTACAAAGGGCACTCACCCTCACCTCCAGGATCTGTGCTACATGAAACACGAGAGGAAAAATGCATTTTAACTGAATGTCCTTATACCCTCTACTTACCATCTATTTATTGCAGCTAAGTGTCAAATCAAGATATTCTATTTAACCTGTCTGTCCTATCTGCTGACCTCAAGAACATTTTTCCTTGGGTTTGGATCCTTTTCTATCTATAAAGCTTTACTGGAATCAAAAACATGTGGTTTTCATTTTAAAAAACCAAATTTCTTCCATTTGTGTCAATTTCTTTGTTGGCCTTCATTCTGTCAAAACTATTGTTCCCTTCTCTCTTCTTACTTTCTATCTCATCCAAGTTTCCCACAATTGACCACTGACAACTCCTTAAAACACATTCTCCTTTTGCCTTTATTAATATCATGTATTCTTTGGTTTTCTCCTATGTTACTGCCTGCCCTTTTCAGGACCTCAGTTGCTTTACCCTCTCCTCCGTGATCTTTAATTACTTCCCCCAAAACCTTTCCCATAGATCCCCTTCTCTTTGAAAAAAAAAAAAACAACATTTTTCCTTCCATCTTCTATGGCCCTGTAGATTAACTCAGTTCTATAATTTTGATGACCTCTACATTTATATAAAAATCTCCTTGGCCAACCAGATTGACTTACTGAATTACTTGCTTAGTAGAAGCACACATAAATAAACAATGTGAACTGAAATGTGACATTCTCAGGCTGCTGTCCTGTCTCCTAAGGTCTCCCACATGACCTCCGCCCTCCCTCTTTTCCACCTGAGCAAATGACATCACCTGTCATGTGGATGCTCAAGCTAAATATACAGATTTGTTTCTCTCTTTTCCCTGCATCAGTTTGTCAATATCTACTCTCAAGTGCACTCATTCCAAGCTACCACATATGAGCTTAGATTCTGCATTATTCTACTTTTTATCAGCATATTTCCATTCTTACAATCTACTTTCCACACAAGAGCCATGCAAAAAAGAACAGACATAAATTTTCTGTTACATAGAAAAGCCAGATCTTCTCTGAAATGTTACATTAGTCAAACCAGTTTATGCCATTATTTCATATTATTAATATATTCTCTCTTTATATATACCTGGGAAGAGAATGAGGAATTAACTTGAGAAGAGACGGAAGACTCTGGCAGGGACCAGGAGTAGACAAAGAACAGTTATTGTACTTCTTAATCACAAGGACTAGGGATCCCCAGCATTAAAGGGGTCCCTAGTTTCTACCAGCCCCTCTGGACATGCAAAAAGCAAGAATTTCTGTATGAGACATTAGTTAATGATAAAGTTACCTAAGGGGAAAAAAAATTCCTTAACCAAGAGAAATAAAGAAAATATAGCTTTTTTTAGAGTGAGTGGTAAAAATTGTCTCTGAATTAGTCTGGGAGGGCTGAGAGAGGCCAAGAGAGAAGAAAAAACACTCCAAAGAAGTTCAGAGCCGCACACTCTTTGTAGCTCTGGATCTACTGGTTTGGGGACAGAGAAATACAATTGCCAATTAGAGGCTGAACAGGAAAGGAAAGGACTGGTGTTTCTCTAATCATGACCCAAAGTTATCTTTAATGCAACTTCTGCTGCAGTTAGTGGTGATTGCAGACTCACAATTATCCTTCTAGTTTCTATAAATTACAGCCTAAAATACTTGACCTCCTTCACTGTAGGTTGGAGCGACCAATTAAAGAGATCGCTTCCATATTTTTGCAGCACCAGCAGTTAAGGTTTCTGCTCTCTGTATTTATTATGCAGACGCCTCCAAATCTCAATATCCAGTCTCAATCCTTTTCCTGAGATTTCATAAACTACCCCAAATACTGGCAACATCTTCTGTTAAAGGTCAGTATATCCAAAAGCAAATTCATCAACCTTTCCCCCCAACAGTCCCTCTCCCTAAATATACTAAGAATTTAAAATATATACATTGTTTCCTAGTCCTCAAACAGCTATGTAAGGTCATGTAACACACTTCACTTGCATGCCTAATGTTCAGTTCAGTTGCTCATTCCTGTCCGACACTTTGTGACCCCAAAATCACTGCAGATGATATGACTGCAGCCATGAAACTAAAAGACATTTACTCCTTGGAAGAAAAGTTATGACCAACCTAGATAGCATATTCAAAAGCAGAGACATTACTTTGCCAACTAAGGTCTGTCTAGTCAAGGCTATGGCCTTTCCAGTGGTCACATAAGGATGTGAGAGTTGGACTGTGAAGAAGGCTGAGTGCTGAAGAATTGATGCTTTTGAACTGTGGTGTTGGAGAAGACTCTTGAGAGTCCCTTGGACTGAAAGGAGATCCAACCAGTCCATTCTGAAGGAGATCAGCCCTGGGATTTCTTTGGAAGGAATGATGCTAAAGCTGAAACTCCAATACTTTGGCCACCTCATGCAAAGAGTTGACTCATCGGAAAAGACTCTGATGCTGGGAGGGATTGGGGGCAGCAGGAGAAGGGGATGACAGAGGATGAGATAGCTGGATGGCATCACTGACTCGATGGACGTGAGTCT
>SJYQ01001737.1:777635-798171 GCA_006410935.1 Redunca redunca | reverse complement strand
TGGAACGCTTATATATCATTATTCTGTTAGTCCCATAGAGTTGGTTATAACAATGTTTCTGCTCTCTATATAGGCCTATTGAAAGAACATTTTAAAATAGTCCTTGTATATAAATAAGGTATTATTTTATTTTTAATAAGTAGATTAGACTAACAAACACATGCTATCCATACAGACCAATATAAAAAAGGATCTGTTGAGAAATTAATCCCCAATTTACATTGTTTATAAAATGAGTTTTCTAACATAAACATTTATCCTACAATGAGGACACGCATCACTTTCTCTCTGATCACAGTTTGTGCTGAAAAAGTGCTCGGGATAATGGGCTGAACAGGAACGTCAGCTCTGCGTGTGGATAACGGTACCTAAAGATGCAGTATTGGAGGACTTCCTTGGTGGTCCAGAGGCTAAGACTCCATGCTCCTACTGCAGGAGGCTCAAGTTCGATCCCTGGTCAGGTAACTAGATCCCACATGCTGCAACTAAAAGATCCTGCACACTGCAACTGAAGATCCCACATCCCGCAACCAAGGCCCGCCAGAGGCAAACAAATATTTAAAAAAAAAAAAAAAAAGATACAACATTGCCACACAATAATGGCCTTGGATAATCAGGTGACATATTTTGGAATTAGTAAAATGTTGAGGGGTTCTGATCCTGTTTCACTTCTGCTGTGATGGCTCAATACATACATACATACATACATATATATATATATATATATATATATAAAACTGGTTTCTATTTGCTATAACCCCAAAGCTTCCCCAGTGGCTCAGTGGTAAAGAATCTGCCTCCAATGCAGGAGCCACAGGGAATGTAGCTTCAATCCCCGGGCTGGGAAGATCCCCTAAAGGAGGGCCTGGCAACCCGCTCCACTATTCTTGCCTGGAGCATCCCATGGACAGAGAAACCTGGCTGGCTACAGTCCATAGGATCGCTAAGAGTGAAGCAGATACAATAGAAAGCAGCTGAGCACTCAGATCCCAAAGCATCATAATGTAGAGACATGAGTTGTCAACAAGGGCACACTGTTACAGAATTATTGAAAAGGACAGCAATGAGCTCTTACCTCACTGGGCTGTTGGAAGAATCTGGGTCGTGAGCTGCTACAGTGCCAATAATATTCCCAACTTGGGTGGCTTCCGACACCTCCATAGGGTAAAGGGGTGCGGAAAACACAGGGGGCTCGTCCACATCTTCCACAATTATCTTCACGGTTGTCGTGTCACTGAAGGGTCCCAAGCTCAGAAAGCGGGGGTCAGCATCTTTGTTTGCAGCTTCTATCCGTAGCGTGTAACTTGTTTTGGCTTCAAAATCCAAGTCCTGTGAAGAAAGTTGTTAGGAAAATTAAATTGCCCATTAAATACTCAGAAAAGCAGAGCCTTTTCATGTATGCATGTCAATAAGCACAGTACGGACTCTACCAGGAAAATGTACCATCAGCATTCAAAAACAATAAATAATAATGCCAATCAGAGTCCTTGTGGCTTTCTGGCTCACAGACAATGTTAAGTGCTTTTGAGCTAACTTAATCCACTCTGTGTAGTACACTGCATAAGTAAATGCAGGTCTTTAGAATATTACTGGAACAACAACTGATATGATATAAAAATCTTTTCCAGCAGGGACCTCCAGGTAGTATCCATCAACCATGTAATTTCACTGCACTATCCAGGAGTGCATGTTGAAAAGGGGGAAAAAGATAACTTTCAGTGGAATTTCTCATTTACAAGGTCATTTTCATTGATTTAGGGGACTCCTTTACAATCCTAAGACTTCCCAGGTGGCGCTAGTGGTAAAGAACCCGCCTTCAGTGAAGGAGATATAAGAGATGTGGGTTCAGTCCCTGGGTTGGGAAGGTCCTCTGGAGGAGGGCATGGTGGGAACCACTCCAGTATTCTTGCCTGGAGAATCCCATGGACAGAGGAGCCTGTACGGTCCACAGGGTCGCAAAGAGTCAGACAAGACTGAAGTGACTTAGCACACTCACTTACCATCCTAAACTTTCAAGTCTTCTGAATGCAGCTGAAGCAGAAGTGGCATACTGTAGTTATACAGCCAGAAAACATAGCTGGCTCTTATTTTTTTAACTTTTTATTTTGTATCGGGTACACCGATTAACAATGTTGTGATAGTTTCGGTTGAAAGGACTCAGCCATAGGTGTACCTGTATCCATTCTCCCCTAAACTCCTCTCCCATCCAGGCTGCAAACTAAAGAGTACAGTGCCATGTGCTATACAGTTGGTCCCTACTGGTGACCATTTTAAATACAGAAGTGTGTACACAGCTGATTCTTCTTGATGAAGCGCCCATTATTTCTTCCTTCAATATTCTACCATCACTATACACAGTCTCTATTTATATTAAATGGTTGACAGTTATAATCTCTCTTCTACAATGTTTCAACAGGATTAACATGCTAACATTTTTCTCAAATACAGTGACCCAAGTCAAACCATATGGTAGCTTTAAAAATGTTTTAAGGGCAGTTAAGTGTACTTGTAAAGCACCATCTGTGAAAAAAAAAAAGAATCATATGCCTGACATGTGGAAGCTGTCTGTGACAATAGTGTGCTTCTCTTTCTTCAAGAGGTATAGACAGCTCCAGCTTGTTGGGACTTTCAATGTATCTCACCACTGAAACACTGTCCCAAAAACTGTTACATTTAATGCTATAAAAGCAAAAATTTTAGAAAGAAACCAACAGAAATCATAGCACATATATACAATAATGTACTGTAAAGCAGCTATACCCCAAATTGAGAAAAAAAACCCACAAACCTTAAAAAAAACAATATATTTGTCATTTTACATATTATTTAATTTAAAAAAGCAGTGAGAAAAATTAGCTAAATGTATTGCTGTGGAACTATAGCCTAAATTCATAGTCATGTGTATGGGCATATGTGTGCACACACATATAAGTATGTATACATTCCAAAAGGATGTGAGGCTAATTAAAGTGATGGTAATATATAACTATAAAATGTATTTACACTTAATAACACACACTATGTATATGTGTATATGCTATATGAGACATAAAAATTTATATACCACTTACATAAAATATATTAACATATATATACCTTAAACCAGTACAAAAAATAGGTTTATAATATCTAGGCCAGATAGCATTTATTGAATTATCTGCTTAACATCTGTCTCATCTAGTAGACTGTAAATTCCAGACTGTTTTCTTCGGCACTAGCATACTTGGTGCCTATTCAGAATTTGATACATTGAAAAGCATCGATAAATTCTTAAAGCAATTAGAAAAAGACAGAATCCAGATATCCAGACCTCAAGAGCCTTGAAAATGAACTGAATCTTTGCTCCAGAGAATCCAGAAGGTTGAAGTGCGAGATGGGGGAAGAAACAGCCAGGTATATTGTTTTTCTTGACCAGAAAAACTTCATATAATTACTATGGGAAAGCCAAACTTTAATTCTTCTCTGAGGTTTCACACAAAAATGCTGGGACCTCCTTGGTGGCTCAGTGGTGAAGAATCTGCCTGCCCATGCAGGAAGAACAGGTTCGATCTCTGATCTGGGAAGATCTCACATGCCATGGAGCACCAAAACCATTTTTTGAGGCTACTATTTTTTTGGTCTACTCTCCAAAAATATTTCTAGCCCAATGGTTGTCAGCCAAAGGTGAGAATCAGAACTACTCAGAGAACTTCCTACCTAATACATTCCTGGCCCCTTCCAAGATTTTGATTCAGCAGATCCAGGATGAGTCACATATGTATTTTCAAAAGGTTCTTTTCTTGCCTGGAGAATCCCATGGACGGAGGAGCCTGGTGGGCTACAGTCCACGGGTCGCAGAGTCGGACACGACTGAGCAACTTCACTTTATTATGTCTTCCATAGAGATTATGGTTGGAGAAGGCAATGGCACTCCACTCCAGTACTCTTGCCTGGAAAATCCCATGGATGGAGGAGCCTGGTAGGCTCCAGTCCATGGGGCAGGACTGAATGACTTCACTTTCACTTTCTGGTCATTGTGATGCAAATACGCTTCTAAGAAACTTGATGGTTCGGTGGTGGTTTAATCACTAAGTCCGTGGTGGTTTAATCACTAAGTCCGACTCTTGCAAACCCATGGACTGTAGCCCACCAGGTTCCTCTGTCCATAGGATTTTCCAGGCAAGAAATACTGTGGAGTGGGTTGCATTTCCTCCTCCAGGGGAGCTTCCTGACCCAGGAATCGAACCCGGGTCTCCTGAGTTGCAGGCAGATTCTTGACCGACTGAGCTATGACGGAGCCCAAGAAACTTGACTTCCTCATTAAACTTTTCTTGGGCCCATACATGCAATCCAATATTTAATTTGAGTTCTGCTAAAAATAAAACAAAGCATTCTTATTTACCCAAATACATTTACCTAAGACACTCAACATAGCTTAGACATGAACATATTGAATTTGTTCTTACATTACTTACAAAACTGGTAAGTTATGAGAAAAATCTTATTTTTATATATTCTGTGTCTATGTAAGATAAGACGAGGTTAAAAAAAAAAAAAGTAAAAAGCCTGTTTACCATCTGCTTTTCAATCACTTCAAAACCACAACTTTTAAGATATTCATGCACGTTTACCAAAAGGGACAGCAAGTCTTTCTGTATTCAAATAAAAGTTTGACTGACTCATGAAAGAATAATTTAACATTTCCTGCACAAATGAATGCAATTATTTTATGGCAACTTTTTTTTTTTTTAATGTGTCTAAAAGGCAACAAGATGCAGTAAAGACATCTGGATGCTGCCAAGTCATAAAGAAACACAGGATCACGCATGAAGATTGGCTGCCTAAAAGCTATTATGAAAATAGAACCATAAAAGAATTCTTATGAGAGCCCATGAATCAAGATTCCAGACAGAAGGAATTGCCACACAGAATGATTTTCAGAGCAAATCACAATAAGCCAGTTTTCAAACAGGGGTGTGGTATCATAGATGGCAAATTGAAGAAATGACTTTTGCAGTAAAATGTTAATTCCTGCTTTCTCCTTCTGATTGATTTGTACATAAGCAATATATCCCATAACTATTAGACTTTGCCAACAAAAGTCCATCTAGTCAAAGCTATGGTTTTTCCAGTAGTCACGTATGGATGTGTGAGTTGGACTATAAAGAAAGCTGAGTGCTAAAGAATTGATGCTTCTGAACTCTGGTGTTGGATAAGACTCTTGGACTGCAAGATCAAAGCAGTCAATCCTAAAGGAAATTAGTCCTGAATATTCTTTAGAAGGACTGATACTGAAGCTGAAATTCCAATACTTCAGCCACATGATGCAAAAAACTGACTCATTTGAAAAGACTGATGCTGGGAAAGATTGAAGGCAGGAGAAGGGGACGACAGAGGACGAGATGGTTGGATGGTATCACAGACTCAATGGACAGGAGTTTGAGTAAGCTCCAGGAGTTGGTGACGGGCAGGGAAGCAGAAGCCTGGCATGCTGCAGTCCATGGGATCACAAAGAATCAGACACGACTGAGCAACTGAACTGATTAAACTTCATGAGCAAAGCTATACTTGGGGAATGAAAATTAAAATAATAACCAGGGAAAGAACAGGAAAGGGAAGGAGATAAAGGTACTGTTTAAACACAGTCTATTCAATATTTGAAACTACATAACACTGGAGACTAGATATATTTGGAAAATTGACCAAAACACTATTCAAGCTGCAGCCCAAAAGAGCAAGAAATATGAAGGATTCCTAAGAATTTGAACTCAAAATTCCATCACTTAGACCCAAATTAGCAATGCCATACAGAAGTTGCTTTATCTGTCAAGTGTCATCTATGTCAGAGACAATGAAAGAGAAAGCTGCTTGTTGGCCATAGTCCCTCCTAAATAATGAACTAGCATTGTGTACATTTATTGCCATCAAAAGATGATGAACTTTGGGATGAAAAAGAAAGCATAATAACTAAGACAGTGGTCAGCAACCTTTTCCTGTAAAGACCAGACAGTAAATAATTAGACTTTGCAGGCACTAAGATTCTCTGCCACATGAAATGAACTAGCTTGGCTGTGTGTCAGTAACACTTCATTTATAGGCACTGAAATCTGAATTCTATGTAACTTTCACATTTCATGCAACATTCCTTTTTCTTTTGATTCTTTTTTCCAATCAAAAAAAAACATAAAACTATCCTTACCTCTTGAGTTGTCTAGAACCAAGCCGGCAGCTGTTTGCCAATCCTTGGTCTAAGAAGCCCCGGATAATAAGCTTCTCTCTCCAGACTAGAGGTTCACACCTCTTCCTCCCACCCTTTTTCCTCCAAGTAAAATGAATTGTTCACTATATACAGCGCACTTGGTACGTTTCCAGTGTGTATCATCTGCTGTTCCCTCCTCGTGGAACTGTCTGCCATTTCTCTTATGGGAATCTTTTGGAGATTGCGTGTGTGTGTCTGTGTGTGTTTATATGTACTATAGCCTGTAGCCCTCCAGGCTCCTCTGACCATGGAATTTTCCAAGCAAGAGCACTAGATGGCTGGATGGAGTAAGGTGCCATTTCCGACTCCATGGGATCTTCCCAACCTAAGGATCAAACTTGTATATCTTGTGTCTCGTGCATTGGCAGGTTGATTCTTTAACCACTAGCGCCACCTGGGAAACCCATCTTCTTTATGAGTGATTCCATAATAAGACTCATAATAAGACTTCTTTATATTGAGAGAGGTACCTTCAAACAGAAAGTTTTAGGCACATCTTTAAAGTGCATTTTAAAAGATGCAAGGTTGATACTACTGAAACTAAGTAAAAGTTGCTACTATTGACGCTAGCAAAAAGCTCCAGTGAAAGATCAAGATTATATGTGTACTTAGGGGCAGATACCAGAGAAGGAAATGGCAACCCACTCCAGTACTCTTGCCTAGAAAATCCTGTGGATGGAGGAGCCTGGAAGGCTACAGTCCGTGGGGTTGCTGAGGGTTGGACAGGACTGAGCGACTTCACTTTCACGCACTGGAGAGGAAATGGCAACCCACTCCAGTGTTCTTGCCTGGAGAATCCCAGGGACAGGGGAGCCTGGTGGGCTGCCGTCTATGGGGTCGCACAGAGTAGGAGACGACTGAAGTGACTTAGCAGTAGCAGCAGGGGCAAACACACTAAGTAAACTCTAAGCCATGTCTGCCCACCACCCATTCCCTTTCTGCAAGAACAGGCATTCTCCAAACTCAAAGAGCAATAAGCACCCTGTGTTGGATGACATCATCACATCTTGGTAGCTGCCTACCTCACCAAATAAGTAGGGTTGCTGTAAATTATTCATAAATGTAAAGGATCTAGAACAGTGATGGACACAGAGCAATCACCTCCTAAGCATCTGCTGTTACTACTGTACTATTATTAGTGCCATTATTTCCTGCTAGATTATGAGCAAATCAAATGGAAAGTAAAGACCACATCTTTTTCTTCTGTTTTTTCCCCAGGACACCTAGGCCTATGCCTTTGGCAAAATTAGTTTATAATATTCATCTTCTGAATTAAAAATCATTAACTATCATAAACAGTGGAGTCTTATCAGTGTCTCCCTGCCACTGTTAGCTCCCTTACCAGTAAAACCTTAGTTAAAACAGCATCTTGAATTCATTTAATAAAATCTCTGCACTGAGTTTTTTTTTTTCTTCTTCTTTTTATAGCTTGGTTTCTGGTCTACAGCCAAACACGCTTTCATGAAACTCAATGGCCTTCTTTGAGGGCTTGTACTTTTGGTCAGTCCTGTTGTTGATGTTTCAGGAACTGATCCAAGTTACATCCTTCTGGAAATTCTTCAGTCTGTTCCTGTAACCATCACATGGTACCCCAGGGCTGTTCTGTGTGTTATTGTACACATGTATTCCTGTCTATATATTTAGTGTCTTATGTTTAATACAGATTTTGTACAAAAGCACGGAGACCGTTCATCATCCTTAAAAGCATTTCTATCTCTGGCACTTTCAGCTGTCCTTTGGATCAAAGCATTAGACTCTGTTGCTTTCAATATCCTCCCTACTTCTTGATCAAATCAATATAAATCATTTTTACTAAGTAAATGGGCTTCAATGAGACTGTACCAATGGAAAAAGAACCCACAATCATAACCTGCCCTTGATGATTATCTGACTGTAAATTAATCTACTACTCAGGAACTTAGCTTGGAAAAGCTTTCTCAGCAAAGAACAATTTTGTACATTTAAACAGTTTACGAATTCGAAAGTTTTTCCCTTTTCCATAAGCAAAACATGCCATTATTATGCAAACTACACTGCAGCCTTCCTTTCTCCCTTCCCTGAATTGTGCCCTCAGGTTGACCAAATGCAGACAAGACGGTTCCTTACTCCTGACCTCCCTTTTCTTAGAACAAACCTTCAGCAGGATTCTTGTTCCAAGTTATAAAACTACCTGCTATAATGAAAACACAAGAAAATGTACATTTCCTTTGTGTAAAACAAATACAGTGTGATCTCCACTCACCCCATTCCACACACACATACGCTAGCCCTTAAAAATTCTTCAAGTCTTTGTAATCTTTTTCTTCCCTAACTACAATATTCTTGAAGTCTGCCTTACATGTTTAACTTGGTCCAGTGATATTTATCCTTTGACAGTTGCAACTGACTATTATCACTACACACAGCTTTTGTCTTAAAATGTCTGTGAACTACAAAACTATATCCAGATTTGTGCACTAAGTTATTTTTTATGCAGAAGGCATCAAGGGAAAGGTGTGTTCCAAACTATTATATATAATAATAAATATATTTAACTAATAATTAACAAATAATTATATTTAACTTATATGCAGAGTACATCATGTGAAATACTGGGCTGGATGAAGCACATGTTGGAATCAAGATTGTTGGAAGAAATATCAACAACCTCAGATATGCAGATGACACCAGTTTAATGGCAGAAAGTGAAGAGGAACTAAAGAGACTCATGATGAAGGTGAAAAGGGAGAGTGAAAAAGCTGGCTTAAAACTCAACATTCAAAAAAATGAAGATCATGGCACCCAGCCCTATCACTCCATGGCAAACAGATGAGGAAAATGTGGACACAGGGTCAGATTTCACTTTCTTGGGCTCCACAATCAATGTAGACAGTGACTGCAGCCACAAAATTAAAGGATGCCTGCTCCTTGGAAGAAAAGCTATGACAAACCTAGAGAGTGTGTTAAAAAGCAGAGACATCACTTTGCTGACAAAGGTCTGTCTAGTCAAAGCTATGGTTTTCCCAGGAGTCATGTACGGATGGGAGAGTTGGACTATAAGGAAAGCTGAGCACCGAAGAACTGATGCTTTTGAACTGTGGTGCTGGAGAAGACTCGAGAGTCCCTTGGACAGCGAGGAGATCAAACGAGTCAATCTTAAAGGAAATAAACCCTGAATAGTAATTGGAAGGACCGAAGCTGAGCCTGAAGCTCCAATACTTTGGCCACCTGATACGAACAGTCAACTCACTGGGAAAGATCCTGATGCTGGGAATGATTGAGGGTGAGAGGAGAAGTGAACAGAGGATGGGATGGTTGATGGTATCGCTGACTCGAGGTACATGAGTCTGAGTGAACTCTGGGAGACAGCGAAGGACAAAGAAGCCTGGTGCACTGCAGTTCATTGGGTCACAAAGAGTCAGACACAACTTGGCGACTGAACAACAATAACAACAATATATATACATATTGTTCAGTCGCCAAGTCGTGTCTGACTCTTCGCGACCTCATGGACTAGCCTGCCAGGCTCCTCTGTCCATGGGATTTTCCAGGCAAGAATACTTGAGTGGCTTGCCTTTTCCTGCTCCAGGGGATCTTCCCGACCCAGGGATGGAACACACATCTCTTGTGTCTCCTGTGTTGGCAGGCACATTCTTTACTATGTCACTGTTGATGCCTTCATAGATGTTCGGGGGTTAAGGGGGAGAAAACAAAGAGCTCTGAAAGTTTTTTCCAGCTCTCTGGGTGTCCCCTACAAAGTATTGACTCTTTCCTGTCTCACTGTGCTAGATTTTAAGATCTATGATAGAAGCCAAACGTAAAATCTTACATCTGTCCAGCAGGTAACAGTTGTCTGAGACAGGTAAGAGAGATTCACTACCTGCTGAATGAAGGAAAAAAAAATTAAGAACAAATTATTTGAAATGTAGCAAAATGCGCTTTGTCACTCAGTCATGTCCAACTCTTTGGCCCCTTTTGTGCTACAGCCCGCCCTCCTCTGTCCATGGGATTTTTTTTTAGGCAAGAATACTGGAGTAGTACTAAGAAAGCTGAAGTGCCGAAGAATTGATGCTTTTGAACTGTAGTGTTGGAGAAGACTCTTGAGAGTCCCTTGGACTTCAAGGGGATCCAACCATTCCATCCTAAAGGAAATCAGTCCTGAATATCCTTTGGAAGGACTGATGCTGAAGCTGAAACTCCAATGCTTTGGCTACCTGATGCGAATAACTGACTCATTTGAAAAGACCCTGATGCTGGGAAAGATTGAAGGCAGGAGGAAAAGGGGACAACAGAGGATGAGATGGCTGGATGGCATCATCAACTCGATGGACCTGAGCCTGAGTAAACTCCAGGAGTTGGTGATGGACAGGGAGGCCTGGCGTGCTGCAGTCCATGGGGTTGCAAAGACTGAGAGACTGAACTGAACTGATGTAAGTAGCCTTTCCCTTGCATCTTCTGTGTCTCCTGCATTGCAGGCAGACTCCACCTGCTGAGCCATTGAGGAAGCCCCTTATAGCAAAATATGTAAAAGCAAATACAGAATAAGCAGTAAAAAATTAATGGCTAGGTCTATGTCCATTTTATATTTTTATGAGGGTCATTATTTTAACTTTCAAAAAACTCCATATGTTAACAGCTAATTCCCTTGAGCTTGATACAGTCATATTTTATAAGATTATTTACCCTACCTAAAAAATATCTAGTGCTTACAGGTAAACTGGGACCCTGAGAATGCTATTACGAATAGATGCAGGAATTTTTAAGCCTAAGACCTTAAATTGTGTCAGGATATTAGGAATAAAATAAGTATACATATACCAAGAATTATTATTTTATTATCTAGCTATAACATTTTAACCTAGTTTAAAGATCACTGAATATTTTTTAAACAGCAACTCAAGCAAGTATACCTAACACATCTCTATTTTGGAAAACTTTTTTAAAAAAACTTTGACTATCAACTAAATGTGTTTACATTTCAAATTGCTAACTGCACTATCTAAAAAGAGGTAGTACCATAAATTGCTGAATATATTCCCCAAGAACAATGCATATTTATACAGTCCTTAGCCTGTGCGGGGTATAGTTCTAAGAGTGAATTTAGGTAGGCTGTTTGAATTTTATAAACAGAAGTTAGAAAACAAGCCTTGCAAAAATGACTATTTCTGCCCAACATCAAAACCTGATTCACAGTAGAGCTCAGATTGATTCCCAACTTGCTGATGTCCATATTTCCCAGCATGCACTACTGACTGGGCCACAAACTTCCGTGAAAGGATCTCCATCACTTTCAGGGAAGCGCAATGGCACCCCACTCCAGTACTCTTGCCTGGAAAATCCCATGAACGGAGGAGCCTGGTAGGCTGCAGTCCATGGGGTCGCTAAGAGTTGGACACGACTGAGCGGCTTCACTTTCACTTTTCACTTTCATGCATTGGAGAAGGAAATGGCAACCCACTCCAGTGTTCTTGCCTGGAGAATCCCAGGGACAGGGGAGCTTGGTGGGCTGCTGTCTATGGGGTCGCACAGAGTCGGACACGACTGAAACGACTTAGCAGCAGCAGCAAACCCAGATTATGACCCAAACACATTCATGTTTCTCAGTGGATCTTTATGAAAGTAATGGCAACTGTTAAACTATGTTGATCCACACGATGACTCCCTGAGTCATGCTGATAGTGGAGAGGGGATTACAGTGGCAGTCAGCTGACCTGAGAGTCACCCTTACTTTTGCCATTTCATGTAAATGTAACCCGAAGGTTTTTTAGTTTCTCTGGAGAAGTACTGGGACCCAAGATCTATCTATCTTCTTTCATAATATCTACAGTATTTTTTTGTTTTTTGTTTTTCTGCTGTAGCCCATGGCATGTGAGATCTTAGTTCCTTGACCAAGATTGAACCTGTACCCCCTGCACTGGAAGGGTGAAGTGTTAACCAGTGAACCATGAGAGGTCCCTACAATATTTTATAGCGTCTCTCTTTCCATGTGCTTCACCTCCTCACTCCTTGAATCTGAGCCACCCAGTCCTGCTTCAATCAATATAATGTAGTGGAAGTAATGTAGAGTCAATTATGGAAATCAGCTTTGGGAGAACTCGCAGCTTTTATTCCTGCCATTCATGGAACAAACCCAGATTAGCTACTGGCTGATAGGAGGCATGCTTCCATCCCTTCTTATCATCCCAGCAGATAGACAGCCACCTCTACAGAGGAACCCACATAAGACCACCAAAAACCCACCCTGCTGAACCCCACCAAATCCTGACCCATAAAATCACAACCTAAAAAACACTGTTTTAAAGCACTAGCTTTGGGGTGATTTGTTGGGTGGCAGCTCATACAACCACAAAAAGGAAGAGAATAAGAGTGGGTGATTTCACTTTTTGACATCTGATGGCCAAATATAAAGGGGAAATGAACACAAATAGACTTAACCAAATAAACTAACGGCAGAGAGGTCAGATCTATACCTGGAAATTTCCATGAACTCAAGGCCCTCTATTCTTGAGTTGAGTTCAGTTGCTCAGTTGTGTCTGACTCTTTGCAACACCATGGACTGTAGCACACCAGGCCTCCCTGTCCATCACCAACTCCCAGAGCTTACTCAAACTCATGTCCATCGAGTCAGTGATGCCATCCAACCATCTCATCCTTTGCCGTCCCCTTTTCCTCCTGCCCTCAATCTTTCCCAGCATCAGGGTCTTTTCAAAGGACTCAGTTCTTCACATCATGTGGCCAAAGTATTGGGAGTTTCAGCTTCAACATCAGTCCTTCCAGTGAATATTCAGGACTGATTTCCTTTAGGATGGACTGGTTGCACTTCCTTGCTGTCCAAGGGACTCTCAAGAGTCTTCTCTGACACCACAGTCCAAAAGCATCAATTCCTCAGTGCTCAGCTTTCTTAATAGTCCAACTCTTGCATCCATACATGATTCTATTCTAATCACTGCCGTATGGATTATGCCCTGTCTTTACTATATAACACAGTCTCCAGGATCCAACAATCACCTCCCTCTACTGATAATATATGCAAATCCTTTTATTGATCTAAATACGAGTTTTTATTTCCTTTCTTGATCAGTTATTTTTAAATTCTCTTAAAATACCTTAATCCCAGAAGACTACAAAAAATAATTTGTTTCTGAATCTTTCTCTGCCCTGTTAACTGAACTCTGTCAGTTTCACCAAATAATAACTAAAAAATTCTTTTCCTCATTTTATATGCATACTTTATGGTGTTCCCAATTGTCCCCTTCATTTTAATTGCCATGGATATGCTATGACTCCCAAACCTAACTCTGTACTCTACACTTCTCCTTTGAGATAAAACCCTTATTCATGACATTCTAGAAACAGTTACCTAGATGTCACAGGTAACGTAAATGTAATATTACATTTTAATCACCTCTACACTCCCATTCTGAAGGTGCAGCACATTTTTCATCTAGTTGCCCATATTAGAATCATTCATTTTATCCTTAAATTCGCTCTCCAACTTTCCTTACATAATCACTAAATACTCTCTCATCTATTTCTTAAATATTTTTTCTTGGATTCCTACTCATTGAAACTAATCTAGGGAAGAACCACCAGGGGAAAAGAAGGAAAATTGTACTTTATCAGTGACTTGTCCTAAGCAAAAAAAGAAAAACAAAACATAAAAGGATCACTGGAAAATGTCTTTGACATACACATATTCTGAAAAGATTACTCTGATAACTGCCAAAATCAAAGAAAACAGAAAATACTCCTAAGGAACAGAGTCTTAGTCCCTTAGTCTATCATGTGCTGACATTCACATTACTACCAACTTTCTTCAAAGACTGGTGATTTCTTATTTTTTAAGACCTTAAATTCATCTCTAATCTTGACTATTCAAAAACAAGTACATTTATACATTAATAAGCAGGTAATAGTCTCTATGCACACAGCCATGTTCATAAAGATTAAAATGTTAGGATCAACTTCTGATACACAGCAACAATGGGTTGAACAAACTGGAAAATATTAATCTGAAAATCAGATATTCACTAAATTAGTTACTGTATTAATCTTATCACATCCAGCCTTCAAAACTAAAACCCGAAATGTATGTTTTTTCACAGTCAAAGGGCATGAAGATCTTTGTTCCATTTTGAGAAACGTGCATCCACAGCAGCAGGCTTAATTAAATAACATCTTTGAAAGAAAAAAAATGTAATGAAAAGAAGAAAAATAAATTGGAAATGTTGCTGGTTTCATTTTTCTCCACCACACATCAGCAGCATTTATGAAATACTGAAATACATACTTGACTCTGAGCATTAGCCCCTCATTACTGCAAGCAGCAGACAAGGACACGTTTCAATAACAAGTCAGCAAACCCAGAGCTCAGAAATCTGTGCAGCTGAGTGAGTCAACAGGACACAGTATATTCTAACTCTTCCTCCCCCGCAGGGAATGGAGGCCAGCCATAATGTCAATGCCTCCCCAGTAATGCTCTGTTATTTGATGGTTTTGACTTCATTCAGCCTTTTTTGAGGGTATGAATAAGAGGAGATTTTGAACAGTAGAATGGGCCTGAGGAACCTTAAATATGTTATTTGACAGTACGATATGTGCCTCCATACAAGCCATCCCTAGGCTTGTATGCTCATTTTTTTACTATACTGTAACTCTATGTAGTAATCTATTTTACAGAAGCAAAACCCATATGTAATCCCAGCTGAGATTTTACACTGAAAACTGAAGTATATTAGAGGTAAGATTGCCATACTCAAAGGAAAAATGAAAGACTAAAGTTCCTACATTGTAAATTATGATGGAGAAATGTAAACAGAAAGAATTGTAGGTGGAAAGAAAGAGATGGTTTTCACTCAACATGGGATAATACTTATGTTCATGCTTTGTGGATGTTGAAGTCCTAGGTAACTGGTTATAAAGGTTATCATCAAATCATTCATAAATGGCCACAGAATTAGACTCCACTTTGCTTGAACTATTTAACACTATGGTTCTGTTATTACCTAAAATATACTTAAAATACATAATTATGTCTAAATGTACAGAAAGGATCACTGAATTCTAAAAAAAATAATTATCTGGTAATACCTATACAACTCTGTAGCCTTGTGGTTTCTGCATATTTAACAAGCATTTTCTGTATCAGATATTAGAGAAGGAATAGCATAACTGAAGGTGCTGGTGGTGG
Source organism: Redunca redunca (assembly GCA_006410935.1). Taxonomy (NCBI): domain Eukaryota; kingdom Metazoa; phylum Chordata; class Mammalia; order Artiodactyla; family Bovidae; genus Redunca; species Redunca redunca. The sequence goes on along the minus strand of SJYQ01001737.1, from coordinate 782,764 downwards.
TGGTCTACTCACATCTGCCTCTCATGACCCCATAGATCGTAGCCCTGCCAGGCTCCTCTGTCCATGGGATTTCCCAGGAAAGAATGCTGGAGTGGGTTGCCACTTCCTTCTCCAGAGGGTCTTCCCAATTCCAGGATCAAAACCAGGTGTCTTGCAGGTTCTTTACTGACTGAGCCACCAGGGAATCCCACATAACTGAAGGTAGTGTTTCATAATTTGGTACTTATTTTTCTAACTAATGTATGCTTTAGAAAAAGACTGTTTTTCTTTCTCCCTGCTCCTAAACTTACCAGTATGCAAAGTACAGTATACATAGATATTTCAAAACAGGATAATAACTTGCTCAAACTAGAAGGAATCTTATTGTAACTATGATGGTGCATTGTTTATGAAAATGCAATGCACTAAAGTTTTATTATACTACAGAGTAGAAAGAAAATAGGTTCAGATGATTATCAAGCATGGTTCACAGATACAAAATAACCTAATTCCAATAGAAATGACTCTATCTAAATGGACATAAGAACAATATTATCTAAATGTGAAGTAGTATTTTAAGACACACAATAATCAGAACAAATACGTCTTGAACAAAGTGCTCATTAACATCCTAGCAGTGCCTGGTTGTAAATGTTTTCCTAAAGTTAGGAGAGCCTGGAAAACTTTTCAACAAATGATTCATTTTTTATGGACTGCCCGCAGCATTCTCTTGTTTATCTCTGAAAATCTTAACATATCCCGAGAACAATGGAAGAAAGCTTTGTCTTCTTTCTGAATTTCTTGGTTTTAGTCAGAATGCTCTTGTGACTCAGATTCAGAAATCCATTCTAAATTTCACAAATGATTCTACTATTATCTGGTCATGAAAAGAACAGTGAATTTATGGGACTCAGACGTTTTCTCAGACTCTGATCACTCTGAGGGGTCTCTGGAAATGTTTTACCTAGAACAGAATATATACCCCCATTTTACTGAAATCTTGGTAAGCAGAACTGAAAGTCAAACTCCTGTCTTTGAGGGCCATGAACAGTTGTTATTTCTTGACAGAGAGAATCATCATATCTTAAGAAGAGACTTCTTTCATTCTGAGAAAACCACTACAAAGAGAGAGAGACTTTAGTTAAAAAAAAAAATANAAGAGAGAGAGACTTTAGTTAAAAAAAAAAATATATATATATATATATATATATATATATATGCGCTTCTGAAATTGAGAACAAAAATAGTGTTGGTTTCACGATGGAAAAGAATTAGCCCACAATGTGGGAGACCTGGGTTCAATCCCTGGGTTGGAAAGATCCCCTAGAGAAGGGAAAGGCTACCCACTCCAGTATTCTGGCCTGGAGAATTCCATGGACTATACAGTCCATGGGGTTGCAGAGTAGGACACTTTCATGATGGAAAATCACTTGGATTTCAGAGTAAAGACTGCCTTTGTGAGCTCACGCTATGCACAGTTTATAAAACTTTTTAAAATAATTAAAAATAACACAGAAGATTTAGGGATACAGACAAGAAGGATGGATATTCCACTTGCAGCCCCTAGAGGATTAAATCCATGTGGTTGGATTGAAGACAAGAATTCAGACACCTGTTCTCATGAACTATAATGAAGCTGCTGATTTGAAATTTACTTTTGTAGTTCTCCAGAGAAGGCAATGGCACCCCACTCCAGTACTCTTGCCTGGAAAATCCCATGGATGGAGGAGCCTGGTTTGCAGTTCATGCTAAGGGTTGGACATGACTGAGTGATTTCTCTATCACTTTTCACTTTCATGCGTTGGAGAAGGAAATGGCAACCCACTCCAGTGTTCTTGCCTGGAGAATCCCAGGGACAGCGGAGCCTGGTGGGCTGCCATCTATGCGGTCGCACANTATAAAATACTTTATAGTAAAGTAGCTTCTTTACAAACTAGCTAGAATAATAAAAATAAAATGGTGTTGAGTTTTGAATAGCAATTTCTAAAGAATAACTTAACTAAAAAGGTCAGATTTCAACACTAAAAAGCTAGAATTCAGATTGTGAGCTCAGAAACAATAAAAAATAGTTTCAGAGTGAAGCAGTGATAACCAACCTCAGGGGAATGCCAAAGAGAATAGAAACAAACAAACGTATACACCAGGATCAAGAAAGGGCAAGAGACTAGAAAACCTTCAAGGATTTAAATTTAATGAAAATTAAAAAATAAAAAAAGTGGGCTACTTGACAGGCCAGGAAAAGTGGTAACATTTTTAATAAATGTTTAAATAAATACTATTACAATTCAGTGCTTCGAAAAGAAGAGAGATGCTCAATGGATTAGAATAACTCTCCCAATGATAAGGGTTCAAGAGAAATTAGAAAATATAACTTTCTATTCCATAGTATATTTTATAGTAGCTAAAAGTAAAATACATTTTATTATTTATTATTTGTTAGCCATTCTTGTTTGCAAACCATTGTACATATTTAACAGGGTTCTTGCAAAGGAGGCATAGAGCCCTTTCACATACACTACGCTTCATCTGGTAACAACACCCCCTTCCACACCATACTCCAGGAAATCTGCCCTACTTTTGCTCTCTGAGCTTAACATACTCATATGATATCCTCTATCTCATATGATAACCTCTGCACAGGTGGTTCCCTCCATAAGAAAGTCCCCTTTTCCCTGTTAACCTGCAGAATAACACTACTGATCCACTGTGCAGCATCTTCCTTAGGTCATGTTCAAATCTTTGAGTGACTAGCAGGGACTGACCAGTTGGCTGGCAGATGGGGCTTGGGCTCGCCTACAGGACCTTGGCTATTTACCCAAATCACTGTGACCATAGCTAAAATCTACAAAAAAAAAAAAAAAAAACAAACACAGTATTACATTTTTACTAGACCAGTGCCCAACAGTGGAAAGCATGTGTGCACATACACCCTTCCTTGAACTAGAAAGACATATTGTTGTACAGACAATTTTACAACCTCTGTTTACCTATTCAGTTTAAAGAAGGAAGAATGGGAGTGATTTTCCAGTCTTGAAAGATGAGGAAGAGTAAGTGTGCAGGGGTGGCTGAGCACAGGAGAGTCCAACAGCAGAAGGAAATATTCGAAGACCCAGAAAAAAATTGACGTTGCCTCTAGGAATTAAGAGGCTTAGTGTCTACTCCAGACCATTGCATAAAACTAGGAGTAGTGGGACATGCATCTAGCAAACACAAGTCTAAACAATTCTAGGGGGTCCAAAAATAGCTCTCTGATGTCCAAGTAAGCAGTCAGAATATGAGCTTTATTTGCGATTTTGAGAAAGGAGACGGCCTGGATTAACGCTGAGCTACGGTGCTAAGTGTAGTCACTGCACATAAAAAGTGAATTGAATTTTGAATAAATAACTGCTCAAAATAAAAAAAGAATTATGACTTCATAGTTTTTCATCTAAAAACTAGATTAATATATAATTTTGTCAAGTGAAACAAGTTTTCTGATCACTAAGCTTGACATGCAAAGTAAATAGACCATTTCCACTGTTTTTAATTAACTCAGAGGAGTCATGTTTTACGTTTGTTTATTTCAGTATTGGTAAGAACTCTGTGTTGGGTTGGTTAGGCATTAGACTGCATTAGCAGACAGTGAAAATTATAATTTTTAAAAAGGAATTTGTGAGTAGAGGGAACTTTAGAAATAAAAATTAAGTTGATGTATACCAGGTAATTACCCTGATTATGGATTGTTTATGCAGAACTGTGTGGAGAAAGAGGGTAGGAGGAAAGTGTGAAGCAACACTGTTGCTATTTAGTCACTAAGTCTTGTTCAACTCTTTTACAACCACAGATTTTATATTTGGGGGTTCCAAAATGACTGCAGAAGGTGACTGCAGCCATGAAATAAAAAGACTCTTACTCCTTGGAAGAAAAGTTATGACCAACCTAGACAGCATATTAAAAAGCAGAGACATTACTTTGCCAACAAAGGTCCATCTAGTCAAAGCTATGGTTTTTCCCGTGGTCATGTATGGATGTGAGAGTTGGACTGTGAAGAAAGCTGAGCACCAAAGAACTGATACTTTTGAACTGTGGTATTGGAGAAGACTCTTGAGAGTCCTTGGGACTGCAAGAAGATCCAACCAGCCCATCCTAAAGGAAATCAGTCCTGAATGTTCATTGGAAGGACTGATGTTAAAGCCGAAACTCCAATACTTTGGCCACCTGATGCGAAGAGCCGACTCATCTGAAAAGACCCCGATGCTGGGAAAGATTGAAGGCGAGAGGAGAAGGGGACGACAAAGGATAAGGTGGTTAGATGGCATTACCGACTCGATGGACATGAGTTTGGGTAAACTCCAAGAGTTGGTGATGGACAGGGAGGCCTGGGGTGCTGCAATCCATGGGGTCACAAAGAGTCGGACACGACTGAGAGACAACTGAACTGAAGACTGCCAGGCTCCTCTGTCCATGGGATTTCCCAGGCAAGAATAGTAGAGGGGGTTTCCATTTCCTTCTCCAGGGATCTTTCTTACCCAAGGATCAAACCTGTGTCTCCTGCATTGGCAGGCTGAGTCACAAGCAAAGCCCCCTCAAGCAACATTTGCTAATGCTAAAGATCTTTAGCATGAAGAAAACGAAGAGATCATTATTGCCAATTACTTCTATGTAGATATTACCTGCACATTATAAACACTATAGGTCTATTTAAATTTTACTTTTTTCATATACAAGGCTTCGGATACCCTGTCTCAATACACATAAATTCTCTTCTAACGAGTTAATAGTCATTAAAATGTCACAACACTATACAGTTTAGTCTCATGTTATCTGTTATTGAAGACTATTTTGTTTTCTGAACATAATGGTTTTACCCCAATAAGATGTGGAAAATACATCTTCTGCATGGGGATGAAACAATATCAGATCAATCTTCCACATTAGTAAAGCAGAGCAAGCTTAACCAACCATCTCAAGTAATGCACCACTGCTCATTTCTTGGTCTACATTAACGCTTCTATACACCGGTTTACTAGACCCAATATGATATATAACATCATGTTAGCATTCTACACCTGAGTTCTCAAGGGATTTTTTTTTAAGAAGCTCTGCATTTAACCTAAAATGATTTTTTGACCCTTGATATCTAGATGATTGACCTGGTTCTACACTTTATG